>JAKSZT010054404.1:2195290-2270407 GCA_026826555.1 Tolypeutes matacus | reverse complement strand
CTCTCTTCTTTGTCTCTTTTTGTTGCGTAGGCCAGCTTGCTTTCACCAGGAAGCCCTGGGAAATGAACCTGGGACCTCCCATGTGGTAGACAGGAGCCCAATCACTTGAGCCACATCTGCTTCCCTCTTTTCACTTTCTTGATAGTGTCCTTAGACATGCAAAAGCTTTAAATTTGATGAAGTCCATTTTATCTATTGTTTCTTTCATTGTTCATGCTTTTAGTTCATATCTAAGAAATCACTACCAAATCCACAGTTATAAAGGCTTTCCCCTATGTTTTCTTCTAAGAGTTTTATGCTTTTAGCAATTATGTTTAGGTCCTTGATCCATTTAGAATTAATTTTGGTATATGATATGATTTCATTCTTTTGTAAGTGGGTATCCAGTTTTCCCAGCACCATTAGTTGAAGAGACTGATTTTTGTCCCACTTAATGTACTTTACACCCTTGCCAAAAATCAGTTGGCCATGGTTGTACAGGTTTATTTCTCAACTCTTGATTATATTCTATTGGCCTATATGTCTATCTTTATGCCAGTACCACACTGTTTTGGTTCCTGTGACTTTGTGGTAAGTTTTGAAATCAGAAAGTGAACTCTGTTCTTCTTGTGCACTACTGAATTGGCTATTTGGGGCCCCTTACACATGAATTTGAGGAATAGCTTTTCCACTTCTGCAAAAAGACAGCTGAGACTTTATAGGTTTTGCATTGACTCTGTAGATTACTTTGGGTAGTATTTCATCTTAATAATATTGCCTTCCCATCCATGAACATGGGATGTCTTGCCATTTATTTTAGATTTTTAATTTCTTTCACCAGTGTTTTGTAGTTTTCAGTATATAAGTTCTTCACCTCTTTGGTTAAATTTATTCCTCTATATTTTATTCTTTGAGATGCTATTGTAAATAGAATTTTTTTTTTTTTATTTTCCACTTAAGAATATTCTTCACTGGTGTGTAGAGACATGATGATTTTTGTTTGTTAATCTTTTAGCCAGCAACTTTGCTAAATTTGTTTATTAGTTTTAGTAGTTTTCTTGTGGATTATTTGATAGTATTTTATTGAGAATTTTTGCATCTATATTCATAAGGGAAATTGGTCTGTAGTTTTCTTTTCTTGTGATGTCTCTATCTGGCTTTGGTATTGGGGTAATGTTGATCTCATAGAATAAACTAGAGCTTCTACCTCTTCATTTTTTGGGAAAACTTTGAGAAGAATTGGTGTTAATTATTCTTTGAATGTTTGGTAGAATTCACCAGTTAAGCCATTTGGTCCTGGACTTTTCTTTGTTAGGAGGCTTTTGGTTACTGATTCAATCTCTTAACTTATTATAGGTCTGTTGAGATTTTCTGTTTCTTCTTGAGTCAGTTTAGGTAAGTTGTGTGTTTCTAGGAATTTGCCCATTTCCTCTAGGTTAGTTATAAAATCTGTTATAATTTTAAAGAAATTTAAATTTATAATTTAAAAGAAAGATTTGACTGCAATCTTTAGGTATCACTTCCAGTGTTTGCTCAGCATTGCTCTTTTTTTTTAATGGAGTACTAGGCATTGAACCCAGGATCTCATATATGGGAAGCAGACATTCAACCACTGAGCTACATCTGCTCCCCAGTGAGAGTTGTTTTTTTCGTTTTTAGGAGGTACCAGGAATCGAACCCAGGACCTCATACATGGAGTAGCAGGCCTTCAACCATTGAGCTACATCTGCTCCCCTCTGCTCTCTTTTCAGAAAAAAATGATCTATATAACAGATAACTATTCAACAGAGTGCTCATAACACATACCTGTGTTGAATGAGTAAAACATGGTGGTAAAGCAACTGTATTAAATGTATTAGAATCAAAGGGTCTGTGTTCTCCTCGAGGTTGAATTTGCTTTTCTGGATGTGTGATGCTGCTGTACAAGACATTTAGTAGTTCTTAAGTCTTCATTTTCAAATGGTTTAGCTCTTAAAGCCAGCATGGAGGGGGGAAAATGCAGTATAGTAAAAAATTACCCTTGATTATCTTTCCTATTACCATCATATAACAGACAGAGTTTAGGACTACAGACTTTATCATCTTGTCTCTTACCTGCAATAGTACACACTATTGCCTATATAACTTAAGCCATTCATCTTTTCTCACCCTCTTTTCTCCCCCCACACACAAAGTACAATGCAGACAAGTTGAATACATGTATAGATGAGTGCACTTTAACAGTGACCACCATGTAGGTTTATTCTGATGATTAAATATATAGTTCATGTTAAACAACTAGTACAGTGCTGTGATGGTTAAGCTACTGTGTCAACTCAGCCAGATAATTGTGCCCAGTTTTTAGTCAAGCAAGCATTGGGCTAATTGTAATATAAAGGACATTTATGGGCTTTAGTCATCAGTGAGTTTACTGCATACATGGCTAATTACATCTGTGCTCAACCTGGGAGATTGCCTTCAGCAATGAGTGACAGTTTATCTAATCAGTTGAATGCCTTAAAAGGGAAAGTGATTCCAGCATTCCGAGAGAATTTTCCAGCTCATCTTTGGACAGGCAACGTCTCCTGGAAACTCATCAAGGACATTTACTGGACTTTCATCGGAGCCCCTGGTTTGCAGCCTCCCTGCGGAACCTGGACTTGTGCATCCCCACAGTCACTTGAGAGACTCTTACAAAATCTCTTACTATTTACAGATATCTCCTGTTGATTCTGTTTCCCAAAAGAACCCTGACTAACACAAGTGCCTAGCACATAATACGTTTTCAACAAATGTTAACTGTTGTTGTGATCACTATTATTACTCTACTGGAAAATTTTCTCCTTATTTTGAAGGGAGAAAGAGATTTTCCCATTTCATTCCTTCTTAGTAACCCAAGCCCACTGTCAACAATATTACAGTCATATAATTTTGTCTTCATTCCATGATAAGTTTCATGATACAGTCAGTGGTATATAATAAAATGATGGAGAAACACTTGTTGAATGAATTACAAAATCTCTGATTCAAAGAGTAATAAGGGAGGGGGACGGATATGGCTCAAATGGTTGGGCGTCCGTCTCCCATATGGAGGGACCTGGGTTCGATCCCCGGGACCTCCCAGTAAAAAGAGAAAAAGATATTTATTACTGTCAAGGTTTCTTAAAATAAGTCTGATATTTCATAAATCTCTAAAATGGTTTTGGCTTTTCAAAAAGGCCAAACAGTCTTTCGTTTATTCTACAAATAGTTCTGGCATTCCTATCCTGTGCCAGGTGCTGTGCTGGGTACAGTGGTGAGCAGACCTGCAGGGGAGAAAGGCAGTAAGCAAGGGCAAGCAAAGGATGCCTTCAGGCTTCAGTGCTTCCTGGAGGAAATAAACAGAGGGATGGGACAGAGAGTGAGTGAAGAAGAAACCAGCTTACAGAGGGCTTCAGGAAGGGCCTCCCCAGCAGATAATGTTTGAACAGAGATCTGGGGTAAGAACTAAAATAAGTGTCAATATCCTATAACAGTAAAAATAGAAATTTTAAAAGGCATGATGTGGTCTCAAGGGAACAGCTTTATTTTCATTCTCCCTTTTAAAGATAAGCATTTGTACTCATCAAATTGGCAAAGCATTTTAAAAGGCTGACAGTACCAGGTTCTAGAGAGAATGTGGAGCAAGGAGACCCTGATGAACTGCTAATGGGAGGGGAAATTCATCCAACCCTTTGGAGAGCAACTGGTGACATCTAGTTAAACTTTAAGGTGATGGGAAGCGGCTGTGGCTCAATTGGTTGGGCTCCTGTTTACCATATGGGAGGCCCCGGGTTCAATTCCTGGGGCCTCCTGGTGAAGGCAAGCCGGCCTGCACAGTGTGGTGAGTGAGCTGGTGCAACAAGATGACACAACAAAGGGAGACAAGCAGACACAGAAAAATGCACAACAAATGGACACAATGAGCACAAGCAGCAAGGGGGGATAAATAAATAAATAAATAAATCTTTAAAAAACAAACAAACAAACAAAAACTTTAAGGTGAGAATTCCCTACAACTCAAGAACTCTATTTCTAGTGGCATTCTTTGGCTAAATCCTTAAAAATATCTTCTCTTAGGGAAGTAAGAGAAGGTTCTTTTAACTTCTAAAGTCCAGATGTAAGGCAGAAGTCATTAATTCACTCAGTAAATATTTACAGAATGTCTATATGTGCCAAGCACTGTTGCAGGCACTAAATGAAATATCAGATTATGCTCTCATGTTCATAACAGGAAGACACATGATAAACAAAAAGCCCCAACACTCGATGCTCGCCGCGGCCTTTTTGTGTATGCATTTCCCTCACAGCAGCCCAATTTGTATTCTGAGTTTTACACAAGCAGAAACTGAGTCTCAGAAAAACATTCATTTGCTCAATCACCTGCTGATGAGATGGAGACATACTCGCCCTGCACTAAGAGGGACATCTGAGTTTTAACTTACCTCTTCTGGCTCATAAATAGTTACACAGATTTTGGGGTGGGAGCAGGAAGTGAACAAGAATGAACTATCCAGAACGAAAGCCTGCATAAAAGTGGAGACAGAGTTCAGGATGAGTACCTCAGGTGTGGGAATAGAGCCCATGGAGCTGGGCATCAAAAGCAAAAGAGAGAGAACAAAGGGTGCTTTCCGGGATCCCAGCACTGCACTTAGCCCTTCCCCCCGGCTTCCATCCTTTCAGCCTCAGACAACTGTAGGAGATTGACGTAATTACTGGCCCCATTTTATGGATGAGCCAGCCAGGCTCAGGGAGGTTCAATCCCTTCTCCAAAGTCCCACCACAGCTAGTGAGTGGCAGCACAAGAATTGAACTCTGGTGACTGGTGTCCAGAATGTTCTTAACCACTGAGAGGACAAAATAAGACAAAACTCTGGTAAATACCTACCATAAGGGGGCAGTAGGAAAAGCAGTAAAGTGACAGAGAGGAGAATCAAAACCAGGGGTGCCCTGGCTAATTTTATTCTCCGCGTAGGAGGAGATGATGCTTTGGGAGGCAGAAGCCACTGCGGTGGGGGAGGTGGCCTTCTCAGGGGAACATAGTGACCCTCATGGGGACACTAAATTGACTTCGTCTTTTGATCACTATTTTTCTAACACAGAAACATTAAAAAACACAGAAACATCCAAATAATAATATAATGGGCATTCTTGTACCCTTCACTTACAATAAACAACTGGTAGCATTTCATATTAGCTTTAAGATACTGTCCGTTTTTTAAATTTCAGGTAGTTAATTTTTTATTTCCCCCTCTTTTTGCATTCACCCTGTTTTTGTCTTACTAAATTCCTATGTTAAATGTTAGTGAACTTATTTTCAATCCTCCTTTCCTAAAAAAATAGGGCAATATATTTTCCTTTCTTCACTTAAGGTGCATCACACACTTTTTAATAAGGTAATTTCTTTTTACATATGTGCATGCATAATTACATAATTTTCAAAAATACATAAATGTGAACGTATCATACATGATTTTGAATACCACAGTCATTTTTCTTCCTTGATTTCCCCTGCCAACTTCTCACCTCTTCCCCCATAATTCTCCTGTCTTCACCTTCAAATGTGTATCAATCTATATTTCTATCCAGGTTCAAGTAATCTTGAGCAAGGATAGTTTACCACAGTTTGTTTTACTAAAATAGGATATTATTTTACTCTTGTCACTCAACAATACTTAGTAGATATTCCTTCAAGACAATTCTTAATTTGCTTAATGTCTATATACTATTCCATGCTACAAATGTGTCATTACTTACTCCTTTTGTTTCCAATGTTTTGCTACCATTAGCAACGCTGCAATACACATTTCTGAGTATTAAAAAAAAAATCCTAGGTGTCACGGGAGCAGTAAGTTGCTCCCAGCACAGCCACAGTGGCAGGTGTGACAGAAGCTCAGAAGAAAGCTGTGATGATGAAATAGATGTGTGACCTCAGCAAGCCAGTCTTCTCTCTGGGCTGCCTTCCAGCATCTGTAAAGCAAGGGCATCCGATAAGACGATGACGAGGGTCCCTTCTGGCCAAGTGACTCTTTGATCATCAAATCATTCATTCACTTGTTCAATCATCCAACAAAAATGACCTGAGTACCTGTGATGTGCAGGTGCTGACCAGGGCACTTTGGATTTGATCTAGAAGAGGGCAGAGAAGGCACCTGCTGTCAGGGAGTAGACATTCTGGTGGGAGAAGCAGATAGATGATAAGCACAAAATAAGTGATACCAATTCCCTGCTTTGAAAAGGACTAGTTGTTGCAGGGTGCTGGGGAAATTCTCTTAGGTGACATTTACACTGTCAGTAACCATATCTAACACAGTTTTCTATGGAGCAGTGATTCTCATGCATATTAAATTAGTACTTATTAGTGGTTCTCATACATACTAAAATACACATTTCCATGTGTTTGTGGTTCATTCTGATCTTTGAGAATGAAGGGAGGGCAATTTCGCAATCGGTCTAGATTTCTAGACCTTCGGGATCTGGTTAACTCAGAAGCAAAGCCTGAGTAATCCCCAATTTTTGAAAACTCCCCAGGTGATCGTCTCCCGACTGGGGGACGATTTCATTAGAGGGATCGTCAGGTTTGACCCCCAGACATCCAGTGAGAAGGTAAATGGGGATTCCAACTGAAATGGCTCCCCCCCCTACTCCCGAAAGTTATGCCTTTCAAAATCTTAAACTGCAAAGAGAAATCCCGCAGCCCCCCACCCTCACGCCCCCATCCCCAGGAAACATCCTAGGACTATTTCTACAGCTTGATTCATTTGATGTGCAGTAGGTATGTAAAAAACAGTGGTGGGCTGCCGGAAACCCAACAGAAAGAATAATCTAGAATTGCAAATGTAAAACTCCCGCCCTCTGACAAAGACTATGCTGATGACACTGAAAGCTGAAAACAGAAGCAGAAATGACCTGATACTGGAATATCCATGAAGCAAAATGCCCTGGGGCAAGTCATGATAGTCCTACACCCTCCCCCCATTATCATTATGGGAGGAGTGATACCTACCTGAAAATAAGACTCTTAGCAGGTCCAGCACTGGGCAGCCACTGGGTGCTTAGTTAGGGCTTAACCCACGTTAGTTTTCCTGAGCTTCTCCCTTCCCCCAAGCAAATTCCTCCTCCACGCTTCCAATCTGTCCGAGAGAAATCCCTGCGGTTATTGTGTACATTTTCTGGGTATTTAGCTAGTGGGCTTACCCAGGTGGCATATTGTAACTTTACTCTGACAATTTGGAAAAACAAACAGGGCTGTTCTGACCTTTTCGATTTCTTTGGCTCCTGCATCCCTTCCAAAGCCTGCAGCCTTCGTTATGATCTCTATTAAACTGAGAAGCTCCGAATTGCACACATGGAAACGTGGCACGGTTTTTGATAGAGAAGCCCCCCCACCCTTTTTTTTTTTGTTTCACCACTCAGAAATGCTAACTTTGCTAATGACCAATGTAAATTACATAAATGTTTTCTCTTTTGTTAGCACTTCATCTGATTTTTCTCCTATCAATTAGGATCTCACTGTTCCCGAAAATTTCAGTTTAGTCCATTTAGGCTGGCTCCAAAACTTTTAACAGCTGTCTCAATGCTGTGTAGTGAAAACAACCCGAAATGGTACCTGCTTGTTCTGTTTACACAACTGTGAAGAGGTGGGGTGGCAAACTATGTTTTGAAGTCACTTAATTTAAACTTCCTCATTTTAAAAAAATATGAACAAAAGACTGTTGCTTCAAGTGTTAGGTTTGAATAGTAGGGAACTTTTGCCATGTGAAATTTTTATGTTAAAGCAGGAGTATAGGCACGGAAATCCTTCTAAAAACCCATTTTTGTAGTCCTATTCGAAAAATTATTGAATATTTTTGCTGATATACAAAGTGATGTAGATACTTTGTAAAATAAAGGTAGAAAAAGACGGTATAAAGAAGGAAATAAAAACGACCTCAATTCCAACCCATCATAAATTGCAGCTTTTAACATCAAGTTGTGCTTCCTTCTAGCCTTTTTTCCAATGACCTACAGTAGCCATTTTAAATCTACAGTTCTGCACCTATTTTTACCATTTGTACTTGTCTTTGATTCATGTTCTGCCTGTGTCCACAAGCCCAGCTCAAATTGCTGTTTTAGAAAAATCCAAAAGGTGTTTGGGGCAAGGTTAGGGGGAAGGGAGGAGGAAAGAAGAATGGGTAATTTATAAAAGCAACTATAAAAGTAAAAGAGCTTTATTTTTGTTTTATAATTGATACTAGGTTTCCTTCCTCCCCCCAGTAAAACCCTTCTCCCTACATTCTACCTTCCCAGCTCACTTCACACTTTTTGTACCTGGGATGAAAAGGGCGAGCAGGATGGCAGATTTACAGCTGCAGTGAAAATGTTCAGGGTCAAATTATATACTCTTATGGTAAGCAGAAGGGAGTGGGGGGAGCAAGATTTTAACAATTCCTAAGGCAGGCTTTAGCCCTGGCAGACTAGCTTGCGTCATGATAATACAATTTTGTGTGTTAAACAACAGATGTCAAACAGAAGAAAGAGACGAGGGCTTTGCTTTTCTTCTCCTGTGGACCTTGTTCCCCCAAAGCAGCCATTTTTTCAGTTGCCATGACAGTGGTAATAGGAGTTTATCATTTTCCCATGCCTGCTGCATGCTAATGTGGAATCAATTCATGAATGTTATCTGGTTAGGACGAAGAAAGGGTCCAAATCACAATCTGCAATTGTGCTGGGGATGTAGAGGCTAACATCATCTTTGGCTCCCCCACAATCCTCAGCCCCCAGTTTAGAGAGCAATTTATGTAAAGCAGAAGTTCTTATTTGCCTGCCCATTAACATATCAGTTACAATCAGCCACAGAACTACTGATGTTGTATGCACGTATTGACAAAGCAAGTTGACCATTGACTGTTTTTAAGAGAAGTTGTAAAGAACAAAGAATCATCTAGATGTATTATGTGTGTGTGAAAAGAGTTCCACTGTTGTCCTTAACACTAACCTAACTTTGAAAAAGTGAGACCAATTTACAAACTAAGAGTAAAGAAAGTAATTCCTTTGAGAATCACTTAAACTGAGAAAATCCTAATATTTTTCTAAAAAGAGCATTTTCTTTCAATGAACAAAGATGATGTAGAAACCAAGAAAAATCACAATGTTTGGAAGAACTCAATATTCTTAGAATGAAGGAAATTTATTCTTAAAAATGTATAATGGAGGAAAAAATGGAAAAGCAGTTAAACCCAGATGGTGGGTACATGGCTGTTTCTTCTGTTATTCTTGGTACTTTTTATAATTCTAAAAGATGTATATGAATCAAAGCCTTTCAGTTTGGTCTCCAGATAACAGTGTCTCCGCAAATGAAGAAAAAGAAGAAAAAGAATAAACAACTTAGCAGCACAGAGCAAAATTAAACCCCAGAGTGATTTATAGCATACTTAGGTTTATTTCCCTCTTAATTTCTAACAGAATGTGGTGATGGTTTATCAGCTGATGTTTGCTATTTTTATTTTTCTTCCTAATCCCTTAAAAAAAATTCTCACATCAATTGACCACTAAAATGATAATTTCAATTGTTGATAGAATTTATTCTCCAGCATAGAAAAACCAGTTGCTTTTATTTGCATTGTCATCCTTATTTTTTAGGCATCTGGCACATTTTATTCCTTTTTTGTTATTTTGAGTTGTTCTTTTATCATTATCTGCAGGAAGCAGCATTAGCATGCCGCAGATAAGAGGACAGATCCAGATGTGCATATCAAAGGATGAACAGCTACTTATTAAGAAAAACTTTTCTTTTTAAGCCGAGCTTCTGTTCAAAGGAATAATAAAGCCTATGGCGTTAGTGACAAACTGGTAATTCAATGCCTTGTCACCGCCACGCATTGGAATGAAAAAAAAAAACAAAACAAAAAAAAAAAACAGGCAGGTCAAAGAAATTGGTAAGGTCCACATTTTAGAAAGCTGAAAAGGCAGAGCTAGTGTAAAAGTTCATCTTCCCTGGACGTATGCATTTATATCCTGCTGTGTTTATTCACTGTTTTCTAGGGGAAATGAATGAGCCACAAATGGGCTCATTGTTATGATTAATGATAAATTTTGAATCACCAACATTATTTTTAGAAGGGTGAAATACATTTACATTGAAAGCATCTGATTTCAATTCCCTCTGTTTGAGCTTCCTCTGTGCTTAAAAATATGCTTAACAACACATTAGACGCGTGTACATGAAGGAGTCAAGCGCTGTGATAGTTTGTAAAGTAAATCTAAGTCTTTCACTGTTCTTTGGCTTCTGATATCAAGTCACCCCTTCTTCACTGGTGAGGCATTTACACACATAAATACAGGCACACATGCATGCATAAATGCATATATCTACATACATATTGTGGGATTTAAAAAAATTAGCATCATACCATACACATGCTTCTTTTGCCTTGCTAAGCAATATGATTTGGCAATCTTTCCAACTTGGTAAGCATAAGTCTGCCTCTAGTACTACACCTCATTCTTTTTTATTTATGGATAATAATCCATGACATGGATGTATCACGATGTATATGATCACCCCCTTTGGGTGGACATGTAAGCTGCTTCCAGCTTTTCGCTATTGCAAACGATGCAATAAACATCCTCATAGTTATTTTTTGTGTGTGTCTGTCCTCTGCTCTTTTTACATAATATTTGTGTTTCATTTTCACCGTCATTGGAAAAATATTTCTTTTAGTTACTGCGAAAAGTTATATATCAATGTTTGAACCTAAAATGAATTAGATTTAGAGCTATCATAAATTGGTCCCCTACTTTCTCTCAGACTTAAGATTTCAGAGAACTGTAATGTGTTCATCAATTCCAAGGACATTTGGCTTCACTTTTGTTTTTGTGTTCCTGAGCCAATTTCTACAGTTGACTAAAAAATGACCTTGATTGGAGCCAAATTTGTACATGGATTCTTTTTAAAGTTCTACCAGAGTCTTAAATTTGTGTATGCAGCTATCATTAGAAAGTTTTTAAAGGATATTACTATCCCTCTGTTTTGTAAATACGCAAAAATGCAATCAAGAAACTTTGCTCAAGGCGTATATCTGCTCGATTAATTTTATCATAAAAATGATAGGATTAGCAACATATACGTAAGTATCTATATTGAGGCATTGGTAGTAGTACTAAAAGGACTAGAGATTAGTAGAGTTTTCTTTAAAGACTGATACAGGCAAAAAATTAAATTAAAATGAATAAATGAGAAACACACACACATATACACTCATATATATATTCTGACAGCAGAGATGTCTGCTATATTACTAATTGAAAAAGGCAAATTTCAAATCTCCGTGTGTTATATAATCAAAGCATGGATGTACTAATGGATGGAGTCCTAGTAATAGGAGTTACCTCTGAAGGATAGAGCTTAAGGAGGAAGGATGTTAAGCATTTACATATTTTCATACTAGTTAAATTGTTTACAGTGACCATATAAATATTTTCTTATTAAAAAAATATATTGCCAGTTATCTCAAAGATCTTGGCTTAGCAGAGCCGGTGTAGCTCAATGGTTGAAAGCTTGCTTTGCATGTGCTAGGTTCCCGGTTCAATTTTCAATTCCCAGTACCTCCTTAAAAAAAAAAAAAGGGACAGGCTGGTTACAAAATTTAAACTGGTTGGTTTATTTAAAAAAACATATTCATGAATGAACATAAAATTATCTGGCATCCTTAATTATTGCTTAATTTAACTTTTTATGGGTTTCACATAGCTCAAAAGTCCAAAACATATCCAAAAAATTTTTTAAAAACAGCCTCCCTCTTAACCCTGTCTCCCAGAATTGAGTTTCCCTTCCTAGGGGAAATTACTACTACCATTTTTATATGCGGGTTCCTAGATATATTTTAAGCTTATTCAAGGAAATGTGCATGCACACACACATATATATAGTTGATATATACGAGGAAATATTTTTTTGTCTTTTTCCCCCACAAATGGTAACCTGCTTTTCAAACTAGTCTGTATTTTCCTTGTTTCACTAACGATAAATGGAATTATTTTTAAACAGCTCTACGAATGACTGACCACCATGCCAGAAGCCTCCTGGGCTTTGACTGTTTCTGAATCAAGAATAACTTGATCAGGGAAACGGATGTGGCTCAAAAGGTTCGGCATCCGTCTACCATGTGGAGAGACCGGGGTTCGATCCCCGGTACCTCCCGGTAAATAAAAAAAAAAAAAAAAAAAAAAAAAAGAATAACTTGATCAATGATTTTGTATATATATATATATATATTCAAAATGAGCTTGGATTTAAAATGGCTCTGGTCAGAGACTAAGGGCAACTTTAGGTGTGAAGGGAGTGAAGGGCAATGACAAGAACCCAGACTTTTCCACCAGCCAGTCCCGGGTTCACCTCCAGTCTCTCCCCCTTACTTACTAGTTGTATGGTCTCAAGCAAGTTCCCCTACCTAAGCCTCAGTGTCCTTGTCTGCGAAATGGGGATACTCATAGTCCCACCACCCCGTCTTGCAAATGAGGAAACGAAGCAGCATGCCTGCCGCACACTTCACTGCCTCAGGAAGCCGCTCTCCCTCCCTGCCTCTCTTGCTTGCCCACCACTACCATTTCAACAGAGATTGAAAGTGGGGGAGGGGGGAAAAGTTTGCTTTTTCCCAGGAAAGCTCCTGGACCAACATTTTTGAAAGTAGCTCGTTTACCCCTAGAGGCAGAGGGATCCAAGAAGGGGACGAGCAATTCATATTTCCAAAACATTCCCCCACTTCATTCTCATTCTCATCCCACATGCTTTGAGTCCTGGGCTGGTTGTGGCCCTCAATGAAATTGTCTGTTTCTTCTGGTTAATATCCTAGTAGATAGTGGCTCTTCATCTGTAAAACATGTTGCAATCAGAAATTACATCTAGAAAGGCCTGCAGCAGTGTTTCTCAAACCGAGTGTGCATCAGAGTCACCCAGAGGAATTACTGAACCCCAGGTTGCTGGCAGCCATCCCCAGAGTTTCTGACTTTGTAAGTCCAGGGTGAGGCCCCATAATTTGCATAGTAAGTTCCCTGGTGATGCCAATGCTGTGTCTCTGGGGACCCCGCTTTGAGCACCGCAGCACCCCGTGGTGGTTTGGAGTCCGTGCTCCAGAGGCAGGCTGCCTAGGTTCACGCCCGACTTTGCCATTCACTGGTTCATGAGTGATCCTTGGGCAGGTTGTTCAATCTCTCCCAGCCTCAGCTTCCCTATCTGTAAAATGGGAATCGTAATAATAGGAATAGAGCCTATGATCTGGTGAATTCATATACATTGAACCATTCCACCAAAGTAACTGGACCCTCTTGTTTGTACCCTGGTAGTGCCTCTGACATGAGGCTACATGTGTTTAATCAAATGCCCTTCTCTACCATTCTTCTAGTAATAAGAAGAGCCAGCATTTTGTTGAACACTTACTTGGCAGTAAAACTATGCATACTCTCAAAATGGGCAAATTAGATTCCTGTCTTGTTCCTTGAAAGGCCACTATAACTCTCCTGTATATACACATAGATTATATTACATGTACATGTGTGTATACACACATATAGATACGACATACATAATATAATATATACATGCTTGTATATATTTTCTCTCTCTCTCTCTCTCTCTTGCTTCTTTATTGTTGCAGGAGGTTAAGGCACTTTCTACGATATAAATGCCTTATCTTTGAGAAGTAACACATCGAGCCTTCTAAGTTTTAGCCTAATGATTAGACTCTAATTGGTTTATTAGCTTCATTTTCCCTGAGGGAACAGTTGACTCTAGTTGGAAGGAGGAGAGGGGGAGTGCAGAGAAAGGGGGAGGCCACAGGGACCCGTCTTTCCTCTCTGATCTCAACTTGAGGTTGAGATGGCTAAGAGCAGAACATTTGGAGTTGGATGGCTCATTTCCACCCATTTAGAGCTATCAGGTCTTTTTTTTTTTTTTTTTTTTTTAAACATTTTATTTATTTATTCATTTATCCCCCCCTTGCTGCTTGTGCTCGCTGGGTCAGCTAACCACGCTGTGCAGGCGGGCTTGCCTTCACCAGGAGGCCCCGGGAACCGAACCCGGGGCCTCCCATATGGTAAACGGGAGCCCTACTGATTGAGCCACAGCCGCTTCCCAGCTATCAGGTCTTGAACAAGGTGTGTCTGTTTTCTCATCCATAAATTGGGGGTAAAATTGGTATTACCTACTTAAGAGGGTTTTTCCAATATCACATTCATACACCCATTCTATCACTCTTTATTTATCACTTACCATGTGCCAGGCATCGTACTAGACACTGGGGAGAAAGAGTTGGCAGAGCTCAGCAAGGACTTCCAAGCTGCTGTCCAGCTGGAGGTGGCCTGCAGAAGCAGACAGCGAACCTGGAAGGAAAGGAAGTAATGACAATGCTGACCAGCAGTAAGTGCCTTGAAAAAACTGTGATGGGGAGTGTATTAGTCAGCCAAAGGGGTACTAATGTGAAATACCAAAACTGGGTTGGTCTTTATAAAGGGTATTTATTTGGAGTAGAAGTCCACAGATACCAGGCCATAAAGCATTAAGTTTCTTCTCTCACCACAGTCCATTGCCACGTGTTAGAGCAAGACAGCTGCTAGTGTTTGCCAGGGTTCAGGCTTCTGGGGTTCCTCTCTTCCGGGGCTGTGTTTCTCTCCGGGCTTAGCTCCTGTTTCCTCCACAAGGTCAGCTGTAGACGATCAGGTGAACAGCTCGCTTCTCTTCTCCTGGGACCTTTTTCCAACATCAAAACTGCTTCTCAAAAGACTGCTTCAACTCTGTCCTTTGCCTTGCCTTTTATATTCAATTCCCCGCCCACCAAGGGGTGGGGCTCAACACCCTAATCATAACCTAATCATGCTCAGATTAACAGATCAGTTTACAAACATGATCCAATTATATTTTTGGAATTCATAATTACACCAAATTGGCCAATTGTTACAGGGAGTGACTCAGGGGAAGGACACTGCTTTCACCAAGGTGGTCAGGGAAGGCCTCCTGGAGGAGCTGACGTTGGCGCTGAGACTGAAGGCTTAGAGGTGCAGCTGTGGGGGTGCCTGGAAGAGCATGTCAGGCACTGGGAACAGCCAGTGCAGAAACTAGGGTAGTGAAAACCAGATGTTAGAGGGCCTCGGTGCAAAGAGAAAGGGAAGGGCAGCCACTGGATGGTCTCAAGCAAGAAGTGACATGATCTGACTGATGTCTGAGAAAGAGAATGGATTATCACGGGGGGCAGGTGGAGGATCAAAGATGGAAGCAGGGAAACAAGTTGAGAGACCACTGAGGTTGATCTTGGGTCCAATTGGTTGGTAGCTCAGCCTGAGGAGGTGGCAGTGTCTGAATCTAGGGGCTGAATTCAGAGCTGAGGCAGGTAAACACACAGGGGAGGCACTCAGCGAAGATGTCCTGGCTGCTCAGCCTCTGGCTAGTGGTTCCCGACCGTGGGATCCCTAGTACATCTGAAGTGTCCCTGCCTCTCAAACTTGCTCTGAAAAGATCCCCATGGTCTTTGTGATGCATTTCTTCACAGTCTTCAGTCCCCCACTGCCTGGTCCCAAGTCCCTTGGAGGTCACGGTGGCGTCACACAAAGAACAGAGGCTGGGAGTGAGGACACCAGGAGGGCATTGGCCAGACCTGCTTCATCTGGGCTCCACGGGGACTCAGTCTTCCCATCTGTACGTGATTGGGCTGCTGACCAGATGGTGGTTCTGACATTTTGTAAATCTCTAGAGTGACTCTTTTACTTGAATAGGTTATACAGTCACATGCTACAACAGTCACAAAATGCCAAAGGGTATACAGTAAAACAACAAAACAACGATTTTTTCTTTCACCATAGCCCCCAGCCGCCCACTTCCCCTCCCTGGAGACTATTGCTTTCTCCCCAAGCTATTCCTTACATATATCAGAGTACGCACATGTATAAGACCCTAGAAATGGGAAATACCATCACACCGTTCTGCCCCTTGTTTCAGTTTATAAAATGCTTCCTCATTCTTTTTGCTGGCTGCATAATATTTGCATTAATTTGGCAATATTTGCCCAAACTCACCAGACATATTTGGCCTTTGATCCATCTACTTTCTGCTTTGAGGAATTTATTCAGCAGATATTCTCACTGGTGTGAAGAATGAAGTATGTACAAGTTTATAATTTGCAATAATATTTACTATGTGATTAAATACATGGCCACTTTTTAAACATTTCTAGGCAACGGAGAAAGAATGTATGAGAGATGAGAGACAGAATAGCTCAGTGTTTAAGAAGGGAGCTTCCAAAGGAATCCAGATTTGAATACTAGCTTTCATGCTGCCTGGATTAGCTACTTTCCCTCCCGGAGCCTCAGGTTGTCCGTCTACGGAATGAGAACAGTCAGTCGTGCCCCTCACAGGGTCACAGTCGGGGTTCCATGTGCTGTACCTGGCACATACTAAATGTTCAGTTAGCAGTAGCTGCGATTTAATCGTGATAGTAAGTAGTCATTAATATTACTTTATTTTCATACTTGTTTTGGATAAAGTATATCTGATAGATTCTCTGAGGCGGTTTAGAGTCAGCATCCCAGAATGAGGAAATCGCTGTTCCACAACTCCCAAGAGCATCCGACATCTTCACCTTTTCCTCTGAAAATATGAGCCTGCATAACATGTCACATGTTAACAGGCTCTGGGTTTTTGAGCTGTGATGTCTGCCTCCGTGTTTCCTAAGAGGTTAAATGACCTCCAGATTTCATTTAAGTTTTCTATTATTCTCTTCTGAAAGGGACAATGGAGCTCTTGTTTGAACAGCTTTGGTGAGCCCAAAGGAAAAATTGGTCATTATAGGAAGCACAAAAGATTCACTTTCCATACATTAGTTTGTCAATTGCTTTCTTAAGGCAAAGTAGGGTAGGGGAGTAGAGATGGTGGGGGAGAAAAAAAGATTATTTTGTGTCCATGGCTGGATGTCAATATTGACAGGAATAAATGGAATTTAATATGACATCTTTGCAAAGATAAAGTCTGTGCAAGGAAGAAGCCCTGCTCAGGTTCCCATTCTCCCTTTCCACCTTCAGCCGTCATTACCCTGCGTTAAGTTATGATTTTAGGCCATCAGGAAAAGTGGGTTGAGAGCGAAATGCATGAAACTGACTTCATTGGAATTTTAGCTGTCCATCTTCCCTCAAAATAAAACATACAAGACAAAACTAAAAATCACGTGGATGAAAGCTGTAGAGCACAGAAAGGATTCCCATCACTCTAAAAGCGGGGTTAGCTAGCAGCTTCAGTTCTTGGCTCTATCAACTTTTATATTGAAAAGAACTAGGTATCAAAAGTTGTATCTTTGTATTTAGACTTTATATTTCTATTAAAAAAAAAAAAACAAAAAAAAAAAACAGAGAAAAGGAAAACGCTGACAGGAGCCTTGTCTATCTTCTGGAGGATAATTGTTCCCAGAGCAAACCCACTTAAGATTAATCCACTTTGAATGGTGACTAACATTTTATAATATGTAGTGGGAAAAAATGGTTTGACGGGGGCCTTTATCATTAAAATGAAAATTAAAAGTACAAAAGTAATTGTTTTATGTTGTTTTTATCCAAATTTAGATCATAACGGCAGCCTGCATCAATTCTGAAGATGCCCTTAAGAATGAATAAAGTGGTGTTTGTGCTTTTGTTTGGCGGGGGAGGGGGCTGCCTAATTTTTCTGACAAAATTGTAGGCTAACATGATAGGACAGTTTTCACTTTACATTAACTTTGTGCTGGATCATAAAGAAAGTCAGTTTCACACCACCAACAACAAAAAGTGGTTTTTGAAAATTATTCAGAGGCTTAATCCATTTTCCCAAGGGACCCTTGTGATCTCATGTTGAAACCATTCTTTCCCTTTCAAAAAACAAAACATTTTATTATGGAAAATATCAAATATACAAAAAAAACAGGCGGACTTGTATATGAATTCTCATTCACCCCTCTTTCAGCTTCAACAATTATCAAGTCATGCCACTTTTAGTTCATCTCTGCCCCCAACTCAATTCCCACCCCCCCATACTGCCTTTAAACAAAGTTTCATCAGTACACATTTCAGTATGTGTCTTTAAAATATAAGGACTTTTACATAACCACTATATTATCATCACACAATAATTCCTCAACATCATCAAATATCCAATCAGTGTTCAAATTTCTAATTGTCTCATAAATATAATTTTTTTTTTTACAGTTTGCTTATTTGAAACAGGATCCAAATAATGTCCAAAAAACTGCAATACTTAATGTCTTTTAAGTTTCTTTTGGGAGCAGATGTAGCTCAAGAAGCGCCTGCTTCCCACATACAAGGTCCCAGGTTCTATCCCCGGCACTTCCTAACAAACAAACAAACGAAAAAACCAATTCCCTTTGGGGAGCAGATGCAGCTCAGTGGTTGAGCACCTGCTTCCCATGTACGAGGTCCTGGGTTCAATTCCGGGTACCTCCTAAAAGTAAAAAAAAAAGTTCCTTTTAATCTATTGGTTCTCTTCTATCTCTTATATTTTTTGTTATTGTTGCAATTCATTTATCAAAGAGAAAACTTGCCTGCTTTATCCTTGTTAGTTTCTCTCGCCAATCATTAATTGTCTCCCAGGCCACATCCTCATCTGTAAACGGTTTTGCTTCCTAGTGGAGTGGCTCCCCAACAACACTTTCATTGATTTCAGGAAATCTTGCTTTCTTTGTAAGATCTACATTTTCACTCTGCAAGTGAGTGGACATTGTTCTCATTTTGGGAGAAAACATTGGATTGCTGGAGAGTAAGTCGAGGGTGCTAGTAAGCAGGAAGACGTGGAGGAATGTAGGAAGGGGGCTGCAGTAAACGCGGGTGGGGCCGCACTTGGAACGGAATGCAGATGCCCACCTGAGGCTACACCCCATCCCGGCGGCAACAGCATCCAAAACTGGGCTGCGTGGGCGGACAAAGGCCTGGTCCCTTCGTCTCAAGATGGGACAACTCTGAAGGCGTTGCAGTAACAGAGCCCCGTGTCAGATTGGCTGAGGCTTCCATTGCCAGCACATTGAGAGTCAACGCTTTGTGCAGGTGCCTGATAAACTCCTACGTGCAAATCTCCATCTCAGAGTCCGTTTCCAGAAAACCTGACCTCAGACGGAACATACTGAAAGAAGTGAGTATTTTCAGTTTATGATATTTTTGCTTCTCAATCTAAATAGCCTCCCAGCTGTGGAGACTTGATTAGTGAAGTCTTAAAAAATGAGGGTCTCCACCACCCCTCAGCTCCTCCCCACCCTGGAAAAAAGACTGGAAGGAAATTCACCAAAATATCCACTGTACTTACTTGTGGAAGATGGGGTTATAGGTAGTATCTTAATTTGTACTGTCCTGTATTTTTCCAATGCTCTGCCTGTATTGACTTTATAATTAATATTTCATAATCAACTCTTTTATAATTTATACAGATGGGAGGGAAGCAATTCTATACTGTTAAGTGACTATCATCCCTTACCTTGAATGAGGACACATTTATGTTTTCATGGAGAACTTGTCCCCTGAAGTGGAAGAAGATGATCAGAGATACACGACTATATCCCACATGTTGACTTCACCTTCACCCCTTCACCCCCTTCACCCCCTTATTTAATCTTTTCTCTGGGCAACAATTAAAAAGCTAAATGAAAAGGAATAGAGAGGTTTGCTTCTTCACTTCAAAAGAAATGGGCCTGGATAGGGAGTGACTTATACTTTTTGAGAGATGTAGATACTGAGAGCAAAAAATTTGTCCCACTTAAAGATAGATTGTTTTGGATGTTGCTGTTTTACTTTTCATTATGGTAATCTACATACAATACAGAATAACTCATTTTAACCACTTTCATGTGTACAATTCAGTGACATTAGTTACAATGTAACCACAAAATAGCCCTTAGGTGAGCTGTTGTCCCCACCTTCCATTACCAAAACTTTCACCACCCCAAGCAGAAACTCTGTACCCATTTAGCAATGAGATGGATTGTTTTAATGACTTTTTATCCATGAGCTTTTTTGCTGCTCTCTTTTTTTCTAAAAGTTTTCCACATCTTTGACCCCAATACTGGAAGGAGTAGTACAGGGAATAGTTTCATATTAGAGCAGAGGTCTGGAAATTTCTGAGTGACCAGGGAGACTCACAACTAATTTCAGAGGCTGAAGCCTTTTCGTCAAGTCAGAACAGAACTCTGTAAATTCTCATTTTAACTTCCATTTTACTCCAATATCAAGGGGGAAAGTGCCACTTGAGGATAAGGGAGGAGGAGGGCAGAAGATGGAGGTATAAATTTCCAAAATGCTGGAAAAGGCCCAAAACTTTGAAATTATCACTTAATTCCTGGACATCTTACTTTCATTATTTTGTGTGTTTGCTACTGTCCTCAAGGCGTGCTTCATATAAGGGGAATGACTGTGTTCCCAAGAAGCTGCACAAGAGCAGTTTTCTCCTTCCCCCCAGCATGGCTCCCTCATCTGTTTGCTCGTTGGTTATTTTTTTGCTTGTTGTTTGTACTCTCTGTCTGCTTTGTTTTGTGTGTTTTTTTTTCTCTTTGGGAGGCAGGGGAACCGAACCCGGGACCTCCCATGTGGTAGGCGGGTGCCCAACCACTTGAGCCATATCCGCCCCCCAAGAATAGTTTTCTGTGTTTTGACTCCAGCTTTCCCATTGATTCTCTTTATAGAACCAGAGTTATGATCTCTTAAAAAACAAACAAAAACAAAAAACAAGTGACCAAATGAATTCTTTAAGAAATCATAACCTCTGGGGCCACACATACCCAGGTTAGAAACCCAGTTCCACTACTTATGTGCTGTTGGGCATGCCACTCCACTTATCTGAGCCTCAACTTCTTTTTATTTTTAAACAATTTATTGAAGTATGTCATTCCTACATGAACATACATAAACTATAAGTGTTCAGTAAACATTGTGATCTTACAAAACAAACATGCATAACATCGTACAGGGCTCCCACACATCACCCCCCCCACAAACACCCTGCATTATTGTGAAACATTTGTTAACAAATCATGAAAGAGCATCGTCAAAGTATTACCACTAACTGTAGTCTGTATTTTCCTCCCCTATACATTTTTTCAAGGATTTATTTATTTATTTTTATCCATTTTTACACCCCCACCCCCACCCCCACTCCACCATTTTTTGCTGTTTTTATGTCCATTCCCTGGGCAATTCTCTGTGTCTGTTTCCTGCCCTCTCTTCTCACTCTTCTCCTCCTGTCTTCACTGGGATTCAATCCCCAGAACCTCCAATGTGGGAGAGAGGCGTCCTACTGCCTGCACCACCTTAGTTCCTGTTTTTTTGGCGCATCTCATCTTGGCTCTCCCTTGTGTCACTCTCTTGTTACATCATCATCTTGCTGCGTGGATCACGAGCCTGGCGGCTCACCTGCGCCCAGGGCCTAATGGCCCATGCGCCTTCTATATTTTTCTTTTTTTTTTTTTTTCAATTTTTACCAGGAGGTCCCAGGGATTGAACCCAGGTCCCTCTATATGGGAAACAGACACCCAACCACCTGAGCGCATCCGTCCCCCTGCTATATCTCTTAAGGTTGACCAAAGATATCCAACGTTACAGTCATTTCCCATACAGGGCGGTCATATAATAAATCAGGCTTAGTTTATCACCAGCATTTTAAAAACCAGACCTAGGGAGAAAAACTAGGTCTGGGGGCACATGCATGGTTTCTAATATAGCAAATGTTTAGCCTACCCTGATCATCACAAAATCAGGACAGTGAGAGTATTCGCTTCTCTACTTCTTTATCTGTACAAGGGGGCTGATGATAGAACCTACTGTCAATAGCAGCTCCTGAATTTTTAGATGAAGGGGTTTAGGGACAGCAGTCTGGTCAGGGAAAAGAGGGGGAGATGACAGGGTACTTGTTTCGAAACTGTATTTCCATAATAAATTCCCTCTTTACTTAAATTGTAAGTGTAGGGAGGCGGCTGTGGCTCGGTCAGTGGGGCTCCCGTTTACCATATGGGAGGCCCCGGGTTCGGTTCCCGGGGCCTCCTGGTGGGGGCAGGCCCACCCGCGCGGCGTGGTTGGCTGACCCGGCGAGCACAAGCAGCAGTGGGGGGATAAATGAATAAATAAATAAAATCTTTAAAAAAAAATAAAAAATAAAAATAAAGAAATAAATTGTAAGTGTACTTGTAGCAGCTGGTGGGAAGGTTGAGTGGGAAAGACATAGAAATGGGGGAAAATATTGTCAAGTCCCTCTAAGCCACCCCTTGGTGCCATTACTGGTTTGGTGACAATTAAATGAGATGACGTGAGCAAACTGACCAACACAGGATAATAAACGGTAGCAAACATTGTTTATTATTGCTATGGCACATTATATATTGCTAAATACCCAAATTAACAATGCCAAGTACAAATTATGGGTGGGTGTGTATAAATCAATTAATTGCTTTGAATAGGTGAAAAAGTCACATGGGTCAAAATTCAAAAGGTAGAAAAGGCACAGAAGGGCATGAAGTCTCCCTCCTGCCTCTACCCCCAGAGGTGACAATTCTGCCTATCTGTTGTCTGGGCTTCCAGAGCTATTTTATGCACATACAATCTAATAAATATATGTACTAGTTCTTTTTACTTTTTCTCTTTTTCTTTTTTTTTTTTTTTTTACAAACAAATGGTAGCCCATTATACAACAATTTCTGTACATATAAACAATATATCTTGAAACTCATGTCATGTCAATGCATAAAGAGTTTTTTCATTCTTGTAAAGATGACAACAATTTGTTTAGCCAGTCCCCGATTGATGGGCATTTAGGTTGTTTCCAGTCTTTTGCTATGAAAAATAATGTTGCATTGATGATCATTTTTCACGTAAGGGATTAGGTATTTGCATGTGTGCAAGAATATCTGTACAATACATTCCTAAAAGTAGAGTTACTGGTTCAAAGGGCATATGTGTTTGTAAATTTATAGATAGGAATGAAAGCAGCTTTGTAACCACATTCTTGCCCACACAATATGCTATCACACTTTTTAATCATTTGCCATCAAATGGGTAAAAAAAACAGAATCTCAGTCTAGTTTTCTTGTGTCTCTCTCATAAGGGGGAAGGTTGATAGCTTCTCATACGTTTAAAAAACATTGGTATTTCCTTTTCTGTGAACTACTTCCTTTATCAAATTTTCCAGTGGACTCTTGGGACCTTTCTCTGATTGATTTGCAGGGATTCTTTGCATATTAGGGAAATTAGTACTTTGCTATATGTGTTGCAATTATTGTTTTCCTATTTTCTTGTCTTTTGGCTTTGCTTCTGGTAATTTTTGCCATGAAGGAAGTTTTGTTGTTTGCCTTCTGTATTATGTGCCTTAGTAAGAAAGCCCTCTCCTACCATAAGATTATTTTGATATAATCTGACAATTTCTTCTAATGTTTTTTTTGTGTGTGTGATTTTGTTTTGGTACATTTATATCTTCGATTCACTTAGATTTTATCCTTGGGTATGGTTGGAGGTACAGATCTAACTTCCTATTTTTTTCAGATAGCAACTAAATTATCCCGACACCACTTATTGATTTGAAAGACAATCTTTATCATGTACTAAATTCCCCACATGTACTTGGGTTTATTATATATGATGTTTTACTATTATCTTACAAATTAATACTCCAGAAGTATATGTATGTGTGCATATTAAGGCTTAGCTCGCTAATTTGAAATTGCAGAGGAAACCATGACTACTTACCAAAGCAGAATAAACTGGAATAAAAAGTTCATTCTTTTTCCTTTCTTTCTTTCTTCAATAAATTGTTTTCTCTTACACGCTCCCTTGGGTGTAAGCCCACACAATGGTCTCATTTCTGTCGCCAAGTCATTGGTTTAAGGAGAAGTGCGTGATGGGAGGAGGAGTCTGCTGGGAGGCCTTCAGAGAAAGTTTTCCTCACTCTTAAAAAGGGACCAAAGGCAGGGCCTTTTCGTTTTGCCTTTGGACATTGCCCTCTCCAGGGGACTCCCAGAAGCCTGCAGCCAACCTGGGGCCATGATGGGAACCAGCCTGAACAAACAAGCTGAGAGAGTGGCAGAGTGAAAAAAAGGAAAAAACCTGGCTCCTAAGTGAACCGACTAAATTACCCTCCCTGGCGATATCCTAACACCAAAGTCCTTGATAGATGGTAAATCAATGACCTTCTTGTTTAAGCTCCACAGACTTGGGCTTTCCATTATTTGCAGCCGAAATATCCTAACATTCCAGCTTCCCCAAGATACTGAAAAATCCTGAACTTTCTCTTCTCCCTGTAGGGTTGAGCTGGCCCTAGCCTGTCTTTGAAGTCGCGAAGTATGGAGGAGGCTGAGAAAGGAACGTCACTAAACACGATAGGTCAAATAAAATTATGAAACACAGGGTACCTGTGGTATCCTGCAACCCAAATGTGTTCGCATCATGAGACTTCTTGTAGAAAAAAACAATGTCTCCCAGACTTGAATATATAATATTACTATTTTCTCATTCTTTTGAAAGATGATTTACTTAGAAAATACATTTGAAATCACTCCAAATGTTTTTAAACTATATTCCTGAGGCAGGAAATTAAGGATTGTAAAAAGGTAAGGCTAAAAGGAATCTTGAAGATTTGCTAGAGTACTGGTTTTCAACCTTGCTGTATACTGGAATCATCTGGAGAGTTTTTTAAAAAATGCTAGTATCTGCATCCAACTCCCAGAGATTCTGATTTTATTGGTTCAGGGTGAGCCTAGGCATAAGGATTTTTAAAAAGCTCCCCAGATGCATATCATTTTATTTTAATTGTGTAATTTTTTTCTCTCAAATTGTTACTTTTGAAATTTTTAAATGGCATGAATAGTAAGGTGAACTGCTTGTCTTTTACATACATTCACCAATTATTGACGTTTGCCCTGTTGGCTGTAAATGACTCACTTGTACCAGTCACTGTAGTAACTATTTTATCCATTTTAAAGCACTTGTAAAAATAAAAATGAATCATCACGGATATGTTAAAATTCTTGCTTTATTTCCTTTTTTTTTCACAAAAGACATATATTTTTTGAGCAGTAATATAATCATGATTCAAAATTTAAAGGTATGGAAGGGTAGACAGTGAAAGTCCTTCTCTCTTTCCTACTCCCACAGAGCTGTGCCCCTCCCTGGAAGAAACCAGTGCTAAACCCTTCCTGTGTGTCCTTCTGGAGAATTATGCTCCCTTGTCTTCATGCTGCAGCTAAATTTGGGCAGATTTCATGTACTTTTCTAACAAAAGTTTACCTATAATCATTGTTATTCTCCCAAAGCACCTACTGCTTTAAAAAAAAAGTTTTTTTTTTTTTTTAATGAAAGAATTAGATGCTCTTGGTTAAAAATTAATCAACTGCCCAAAGGCTAATAATGAAAAGAAAGACTGTCCTGCCCCGCCCCCAGGCCCATTCCTCTGAGGAAATGATTTTTAACTCTTTCTGGTTTTAGTTTTTCTGGCTCTTACCTCCTGAACTGTAAATATTATATTTATACCACTGATTTCTCTTGACTTCCTGCTAGGGGAGATGAGGACTTGGCTTTCTCCCATCATTCCCTTCCCTTCCTCCTTTCCCCTCTTATATTCATATAGCTATTTTGTTGTTGTTGTTCTCAAATTATTTTTTTAAAGACTCCAAACAGAAAAATACAAGATAATTATATTCTAGCCATTTAGGAGCTGAGGGTGATTTGTATGTTGCATTAAAAGTAACCCTCTTTCAAATGATTGTAACCTGCCAAAAGGCTTTGAGGAAAATCGACCTCTTCTTATGCTTAAATAATTCAAAGAAATGCATTGTTTCGTGGAGAGGTGGTAGCAACCAACCAAATCTTAGCAGATTTTTATTCTCTGGTATTTTGAGGGATGACTCCTTTGGGTTGTCATGGAGTGTAGATTTATATCATGGACTTTTGTGTCCTTTTAAGGCGATCACCTTCCAGATTAAAGTTGAAGATGTCATTATAGCATTAAACCATATCTTATTTATTCATTCAGCAAACACCAGGATGAGTCAGGGTCCCAAGAAACCAGGACAGCGAAGATTCACCTCCTTCTCCCCGCTCAGGGAAAAGAAAGGAGGGGAGAGACCTCATCCGTGAGGGCTGTCTAGCATATCTGCTCAGATTTCATCTTCAAAATCACCAAGACAATGTGAACATTCCCGCTGTCCTGATTTAGTGATAATCAGGGTAGGCTAAACATTTGCTATATTAGAAACCATGCATGTGTCCTCAGACCTAGTTTTTCTCCCTAGGTCTTGTTTTTAGAATGCTGGTGATAAACTAAGCCTGATTTATTGTATGACCATCCTGAATGTGAAATGACTGTAACTCTAGGTATCTTTGGTCAACCTTAAGTGATATAGCAGGGGGACGGATATGGCTCAGGTGGTTGGGCGTCCGTCTCCCATATGGAAGGACCTGGGTTTGACCCCTGGGACCTCCGGGTAAAAATAAAAAAAGAGAAATTTATAGAAGGTGCGTGGGCCACCAGGCTCCATGAGCGGGTGTGCCACCAGGCTCCGTGATCCACGCAGCAAGATGATGACGTAACAGGAGAGTGACACAAGGGAGAGCCAAGATGAGACGCGCCGAAAAACCAGGAACTAAGGTGGTGCAGGCGGTAGGACGCCTCTCTCCCATATCGGAGGTTCAGAGGATTGAATCCCAGTGAAGACAGGAGGAGAAGGATGAGAAGAGAGGGCAGGAAATGGACACAGACAGTTTCTCAGCGAATGGACACAGAAACAGCAAAAATGGGGGGGGGTAGAATGGATAAAAGTAAATCCTTAAAAAATGTAGAGGGGAGGAAGATTCAGACTACAGTTAGTAGTAATACTTTGACGATGCTCTTTCATGATTTGTTAACAAATGTTTCACAACAATGCAAGGTGTTTGTGGGGGGGTGATGTGTGGGAGCCCTGTATGATGTTATGCAGGTTTGTTTTTTAAGATCACAATATTTACTGAAAACTTATAGTTTATGTGTGTTCATGTAGGAATGATATAGTTCAATAAATTGCTTACAAAAAATAAAATAAAATAAAAAAATCACCAAGAGAGTATGATGTCATTAGACCCATTTTGTAGCTGGGGAATTTGAGACCCAGAGAATTTAAGTAAAGCCACCAAGCATTGGAGGCTAGTATAAATCAAACCACTCTCCTTACACTGCCTACAGAGCTCACGGTCCAGTGGGGAAAGGGACTCCGTGACAGCTGATGTGGCAGAGATGCGTGTGGGTTCTTTCTCTTAGATCACACAAAGAAACGGGATGTTCCACAGTTCAGATAATTTAAAATTGTATGTCATTGAACTTTTTAAGGTATACTTTTTACTAAATATAAAGAAGCAGAGATTCTTTTTCCTCCAATTCTTTCCTCCTTCATAAATCAGCATTTTTCTTACTACTGGAAATGATAATCGTTTCTTACTACTGAAAATGAATTAATAAGTTTCTGTTAATGTTAAAGTTAATTGAGATATAATTTATACTCTTAAATGTACAGCACAATACCGTTTTATACATGTACATACCCTTAAGTGCATACTCTTAAGTGTACAACTCAATAATGTTTTATATATGTACAAACTTCAGTAACCACCATCCTGTGTATTTCCATCTCCCCAGAAAATTCCCTTGTGCCCTTTTGCAGTCAATAACCCCAACCATCACCCAAAGATAACCACTATTCTGGTATGTTCTTAACCATCATAAAAATGGAGTCATAGTTCATGTACTATTTTTTTTTTATCTGATTTCTTTCACTCAATATAACGTGCTTTTTAAAATGCAGTGTGTAGTTTTTCTTTTTCATTGCTGTGTAATATTCCATACCTTAATCCATTTATTCATTCTTTTATAGGCTCGGTTTTAGCTATTATGAATAAAACTGAAGTGAACATTCTTCAACAAACTTTTTTTTGGTAATGTCAACATTTGAACCATCCATACAAATTTGGCATCAAAATATCAGAGTCAGGAAGCGGCTGTGGCTCAACTGGTTTACCATATAGGAGGCCCCAGGTTCCATCCTCGGGGCCTCCTGATGGAGCTCCTGCGTGGCATGGTGAGCTCAGGGCCCACATGGCGGCGGTGAACTGGTGCAGCAAGACAACGCAACAGAGGGAAATAGGCACAGAAGGCACACAGCAGATGGACACAGCGAGCGCAAGCAACAAGGGGGTGATAAATTAAAAAAAATTTTTTTTTTAAAGAATGATTCTTCTAAAAAAAAAAAATCAGAGTCCTTGATTGTAGGTAAGTACACACAGGAATAGTTTCACACTTGGAGAGTTTAAAACAGACTGGAAATTTTCTCAGAATATTTCTTTGAATTTTTTTTCTAAAGGAAACCAGACTGGCCTAAAAATGCATTAATGGAAATTTGCCTTCTCAAAAATCTGCATGCTTGTGAAATTCCTTCAGCTTTAATTAACAGACGAACCAGACTTCCAGGGACTTGGACTGTCAAGGCACTTAATTTTCCCTTAACAACAAGTCTGGACAAAGGCCTTTCCAAGGAAAGCATAATGGTTCAATGCTAATATATTATCTCTTGCTGCCTAGCAAATATCCTATGGCTTAGTGACTTAAAACAACAATAAATATTTATTTCTCTCTCACAGTTTCTATGAGTCAGGAATTCAGGAGCTTCTTAGCTGGAGGTTCTGGCTTATAATCACTCATGAGGTAGAAGTCAACATGATGGCCAAGCTGTCTTCATCCACAGGCTTGACTGGGGAGGAGAACCTGCTTCCAAGTTAGCTCACTCATATGGCTGGCAAATTTGGTTAGTCGTTACTGAGTGGTTGTAGTTCGTCCTCACATGGGCCTCTCCACAGGCTCCTTGAGTGTCCTTACAACATGGCAGCTGGCTTCTCACAGAGTGAGCTATTCAAGAAGAAAGAGTGACCTAGCCAGAGTTATTCTATTTATGAATTAGCCTCAAAATCATATAGCATCACTTCTGCCACTTTCTTTTCATTAGAAGCAAGTCATTAAGTCCAGCTCACAATCAGAGGAAGGGAAATTAGATTCACCCTTTAAAGGGAAGAATGTCAAAGAATTTGCAGACAAAATCCACCACATGTATATTTAAGAGTCTACTTATCTTTCTGCTTTGTCTACCATGGCCACAAGATCATTGCCACAGCTCCAGAAATCACATCTTCATTCAACAATGTCCAAAGTCAGGGAGCAGGTGCCAGCAACAAACTCTCCTCCCATTCTTCTTTCTGTTTATCAAGAATGAATATCTTTTTCAGGAGCCCTCCAGAAAACATTATCTCATAGATCATTGCCCAGAATTCACCCACCACACATACACCAACCATAAGTAGAGAAAAGAAGGTCATTGCCATGGCTGGCCAGGCCAGTCGTGACTCATTCCCACGGGGCTGAGCACCTGAGTTGAGCTTCATTAGCAAGAATGGAGACAGTATGGCTGCTGGAAGGGCAACCAGTCATGTCTGCCATATTCTACTCTTCAGTATTCCATTTAGTGATTACCTCATCCCAGAAGCATGTATATCCATAAGGGAATAATCTCTTTATGACTTCTAGCACTCACTCTTGGCATGGGTAGTCTATTGCAAATTAATCTTCATTTGCCTAGCCATGGCGTTTAAAACAAGACTTTTTTTTCCTCAATAAAGTTACATCTTGCACACCCTAGTACATATGCAAGTTGAATGAACTTCTCATTCATAAGACAAAGGGAAACTGATGTCTAGAAATCCTAATGTTCAACAATGGGGAAATGGTTAAAAAAATCTGTAGTGTATCCATGAATGGCACATTATAAAGCCATGATACATGATAGCATTGAACTTGAATTGTAGTCCATAAAACACTAGCTTCATTCCTTTATTCACTCGTAAACAAATATTTGTAATATGTGACGGGCTCTAGGGATATAGCAGTGAACAAAACAGATGCAACTTCTGCCATCATGGAACTTACATTCTCTTATTATATTGATGGAGTTGGGGGGAGGCAAGACAAAATAACACAAACAAAGAAATAATATGTTAAAAAAAAAAATTAAAAAAAAATAAAAATAAAAAATAAAAAAATAAAAAATAAAAAAACAAAACAAAACAAAACAAAAAAAACGGGGATCGGATGTGGCTCAACTGGTTGGGCGTCCGTCTCCCATATGGAGGGACCCGGGTTCGATCCCCGGGACCTCCCGGTAAAAAAAAAAAAAAAAAAAAAAAAAAAAAAGAAATAATATGTTAAATGGTGATAAGTGCTAGGAAGAAGAATAAAACTAGATTAAAAGGTTATTCAGTGTACTGGTGCTTTGGGGCGCACATGGGGGCCTGGAGGGTGTTTTGGGGTATGGATACAATAGAGCAGGGCCAGGGAAGGGGATATTTGAGCAGAAGCTTGAAGGAAGAGAAGGAGATGCCATGTGGATATCTGGAGGGAAAGTATTTCAGGCAAAAGGAAGAGCAAGGACAAAGAGCTGAGACAAGCCTGGGAGGCAGCCAGCCTGGCTTGAAGAGAATCAATGAGAAGAATGACAGTGATGAACTAAGAGCAGGGCCTGGTCACGTAGAGCTTCCTAGGCCCTCATAAAGGCTTCAGATTTTATTCAGAATAAGATGGTGGGACAGTTTGAAATTCCTTTATGAATCCCAAAAAGAGAGATTATGTTTTTAAACTAATCCATTCCTGTGGGTAAGATATTCTTTTGATTGGAGTAAGTCTCCGCCCTCTTGCTGGGTCTGATATAAGCGGAGACACACAGAAAAAGACACAGGAAAAAGGGAGCTGCCATATTATGTTCAATCCTGCCGTGTGAGAGAAAGGAGTCAGGTTTGCCCACAGCTGAGCTCAAGGAGAGAAGCCCCAAGAGATTCAAAGAGCTAAGACCCAGGGAGAGATGAGCCATATGCCTGATAGATCACTGCTGAACTCGGACAGAGAGTGGAGCAGCTGAGACTGAGAGAGGAGGCCCAGTAAGAGACAAGCCCTATGCCTGGTTGCCCTCAGCTGAGCTCCGAGAGACGGTAGATTTTGGAGGGGAGGACAGAGACCTTGCCAGAGATCGGCAGCCATCTTGTTTCAGCACATGGTAACTGACTTTGGTGAGAAAGCATCTCTTCTGGTGCCTTGATTTGAACATTTTATGGCCTCAGAACTGTAAATTTTTACCCTAAATAAATCTCCATTATAAAAGCCAACACATTTTTGGTACTTTGCATTGGCAGCCCTGTGGCAAACTAAGACAGATGGGGATACACTGGGCAGAGTTTCTGTTACAAAGGGTTTCCATGGTGAGGGTAGAGTGACCTTCTATTATTTGCCACCTTTAGACCCGTACTTTGTATATGAAAGTCCTGCAGCAAAGTTCACTCTCACTTGCTTTAACCCAGGATTCTCAAGATGATCTAATCCTGGAACCTATAGTGATAACTGTGAATGTTGGAATCCTCTTTGGGAAACACTATGAAAAAATTTTAGTTATTGATATGTGTATTAGTCAGACAAAGGGGTGCTGATGCAAAGTACCAGAAATCTGGTCGCTTTTATAAAGGGTATTTATTTGGGGTAGAAGCATATGTTACAAGGCCCTAAAGAGTCCAACTCAAGGTTACTTCCTTACCAACTCAGTTGCCACGTGTTGGAGCAAGATGGCGGGCGATGTCTGCAAGGGTTCAGCCTTCCTCTTCCTCTTAAGGCTCTGTGGGTCCAGCTTCTTAGGAGCTCAGCTGTAGGCTGGCATAGGGCTTGTTTCTTTCTGGGCTCAGCTGCTCTAGTCTCTTCACAAGGTCAGCTGTAAACTATCAGGTGAATGGCTCATCTCTCTTCCCGGGGCCTCTGCCATGTCTGTGGGGCTGTCTCTCTTCCTTATTTTATTCTGTGTATGTACTTCTGTGTCTTCTTGATTGAGAATCCATTTATATAACCCACAAAGGGGGCAGGGACTCAAACTGAGTTGCCCTAATGATGTGATTGAATCAAAGCCCTAATCTTGATTTATTTTTGGAGGTTTTTTTTTTAAAGATTTATTCTATTTATTTATTTATTTCTCCCTACCCCATTGTTGTTTGCATTTGCTGTGTCCATTCATCTTCCTTGTTTCTTTAGGAGGCACTGGGAGCCAAATCTGGGGCCTCTTATGTGGGAGGGAGGTGCCTAATCGCTTGAGCCATTTCCACTCCCTGCTTTTTGTTGTGTCTCTCAGTATGTTTTCCCTCTCCGCGTCTCTCTCTTTTTTTTTTTTAACTTTATTTTGTACATTTAATAATTGAAAACATAAGCAATTAAAAACTAAAAAGTAAACACAGATGAATAAATATATACATTTCTCAATTAAATGTAATGGATACATGTAATTTTTTTGTTCTTTTGTTTTTTGTTTTTTTGTTTTTTGTGTGTGTGCGAATCAAACAATATATTACACAATATATTTGGTTCATAGTAATGCATTCATACAGTATTTTTCCTTTTGTGTCTGGCTTGCTTCACACAACATAATGTCCTCCAGGTTCATCCATGTTGCCATATGCTTTATGACTTCATTTCTTCTTACAGCTGCATAATATTCCATCGTCTGAATAGACCACAGTTTGTTTATCCATTTCATCTGTTGATGGACACCTGGGTTGTTTCCAACTTTTGGCTATGGTGAATAATGTGGCTATGAACATCGGTGTGCAGATGTCTATTCGTGTCACTGCTCTCAGTTCTTCTGGGTATATACCAGTAGTGGTATTGCAGGGTCACATGGCAAGTCTATATTCAACTTCTTTAGGAACTGCCAAACAGTCCTCCATAGTGGTTGTACCATCCTGCATTCCCACCAACAGTGAAGAAGTGTTCCTATCTCTCCACATCCTCTCCAACACTTGTAGTTCTCTGTCTTTTTAATAGTGGCCATTCTGATAGGTGTGAAATGATATCTCATTGTAGTTTTGATTTGCATTTCCCTAATCATGAGTGATGTTGAGCATTTCTTCATGTGTTTTTTTGCCATTTGTATTTCTTCTTCGGAGAAATGTCTATTCAAGTCTTTGGCCCATTTTTTAATTGGGTCATTTGTCTTTTTATTGTTGAGCTGTAACATCTCTTTATATATCCTGGATATTAAACCCTTATCAGATATGTGATTTCCATATATTTTTTCCCATTGAGTTGGCTGCCTTTTCACCCTTCTGACAAATTCCTGTGAGGTGCAAAAGTGTTTAATTTTGAGGAGGTCCCATTTATCTAATTTTTCTTTTGTTGCACGTGCTTTGGGTGTGAGGTCCAAGAAACCACCACCTACTACAAGGTCTTGAAGATGTTTCCCTACATTTTCTTTCAGTAGTTTTATGGTCCTGGCTTTTATATTTAGATCTTTGATCCACTTTGAGTTGATTCTTGTATAGGGGGTGAGATAGGGGTCCTCTTTCATTCTTTTGGTTATGGATATCCAGTTCTCCCAACACCATTTGTTGAAGAGACTGTTTTTTCCCATCAGCGTGGGCTTGGTAGGTTTGTCAAAAACCAGTTGACTGTATAGGTGAGGGTTTATTTCTGGATTCTCAATTCTATTCCACTGATCGATATGTCTATCTTTATGCCAGTACCATGCTGTTTTGACCACTGTAGCTTTGTAATATGTTTCAAGGTCAGGCAGCGAAATTCCTCCCACATTGCTCTTCTTTTTTAGAATGCTTTTGGCTATTCAGGTGCACTTACCCTTCCAGATGAATTTGGTAATTGCCTCCTCTAATTCTGTAAAGTAAGCTGTTGGGATTTTGATTGGTATTGCATTGAATCTATAAATCAGTTTGGGCAAGAATGACATCTTCACGATATTTATTCTTCCAATCCATGAGCATGGAATGTCTTTCCATTTGTTTAGGTCTTTTTAAATTTCTTTTAGCATTGTTTTGTAGTTTTCTGCATATAGGTCCTGTACTTCCTTGGTTAAATTAACTCCTAGGCATTTGAGTCTTTTTGTTGCTATTGAAAATGGAATTTTACTCCTGATTTCCTCCTCAGATTGTTCAGTACTAGTGTACAAAAACATTACTGATTTTTGCGTGTTGATCTTATATCCTGCCACTTTGCTGAACTCATTTATTAGTTCAAGTAGCTTTGTTGTGGATACTTCAGGATTTTCTAAATACAGGATCATGTCATCCACAAACAGTGAGAGTTTTACTTCCTCTTTTCCTATTTGGACGCCTTTAATTTTTTTGTCTTGTCTAATTGCCTTCGCTAGAACTTCTAGTACAATGTTGAATAACAATGGTGACAGTGGGCATCCTTGTCTTGTTCCTGATCTTAGGGGGAAAGTTTTCAACCTTTCCCCATTGAGTATGATGTTGGCTGTGGGTTTTTCATATATGCCTTTTATCATATTGAGGAATTTTCCTTTTATTCCTATCTTTTGAAGTATTTTTATCAAAAAAGGATGTTGGATTTTGTCGAATGCCTTTTCTGCATCTATTGAGATGATCAGTGGTTTTTTTCCTTCAATTAGTTAATGTGGTGTATTACATTGATTGATTTTCTTATGTTGAACCAGCCTTGCATACCAGGAATAAATCCCACTTGGTCGTGATGTATATGTCTTTTGATAAGCTGTTGGATTCGATTTGCAAGTATTTTGTTGAGAATTTTTGCATCTATGTTCATGAGAGAGATTGGTCTGTAATTTTCTTTTCTTGTGGAACCTTTATCTAGCTTTGGTATTAGGGTGATGTTGGCTTCATAAAATGTGTTGGGTAATTTACCATCCTCTTCAGTTTTTTGGAAGAGTTTAAACAGGATTGGTGTTAATTCTTTTCTAAATGCTTGGTAGAACTCACCTGTGAAGCCATCTGGTCCTGGACTTTTCTTTGCTGGGGGATTTTTGATGACGGATTCAATCTCCTTAATTGTGATTGGTTTGTTAAGTTCTTGTATTTCTTGTTGTGTCAGTGTAGGTTGGTTATGAGTTTCTAGAAATTTGTCCATTTCATCCAGTTTGTCTAGTTTGTTGGCATATAGTTTCTCATAATATCCTCTTATGATTCTTTTTATTTCTGTGAGGTCATTTGTAGTTTCCCCCCTTTCATTTCTGATTGTATTTATTTGCATCTTCTCTCTTTTTTTCTTTGTTAGTCTAGTGAGGGGTTTGTCAATTTTATTGATCTTCTCAAAGAACCAGCTTTTGGTTTTGTTGATTTTCTCTATTGCTTTTTTGTTCTCATTTTCATTTATTTCCGCTCTAATCTTTATTATTTCTTTCCTTCTTTTTGCTTTGGGATTGGCTGTTCTTTTTCTAGTTTCTCAAGTTGTTCAGTTGAATATTTGAGTTTCGCTCTTTCTTGTTTCTTTATGTAGGCATTTAGGGCTATAAATTTCCCTCTCAAGACTGCCTTTGCTGTATCCCATAAGTTTTGATATGTTGTGTTCTCATTTTCATTTGTCTCAATATATTTACTGATTTCACTTGCAATTTCTTCTTTGACCCACTGAATATTTAGGAGTGTGTTGTTCAGTCTCCACACATTTGCAAATTTCCTTTTTTCCTGTCTGTTATTGATTTCTAGTTTCATTCCATTATGATCTGAGAAGGTGCTTTGTATAATTTCAATCTTTTTATATTTATTGAGAGCTGTATTGTGACCTAACATGTGGTCTATCCTGGAGAAAGATCCATGGGCACTTGAGAAGAATGTATAACCCGCTGAGTTTGGATGCAGTGTTCTGTATATGTCTGTTAGGACTAACTTGTTAATCATATTGTTCAAGTTCTCTGTTTCCTTGTTGATCTTCTGTCTAGTTGTTCTATCTAATGATGTGAGAGGGGTGTTAAAGTCTCCAGTGATTATTTTAGAAATGTCTATTTCTCCCTTCAGTTTTGCCAGAGTTTGTCTCATATATTTTGGGGCACCCTGGTTAGGTGCGTAGATATTTATGACTGTTATATCTTCCTGGAGGATCATCCCTTTTATTAATATATAATGGCCTTGGGGGTCGGATGTGGCTCAACTGTTTGGGCGTCCGTCTCCCATATGGAGGGACCCGGGTTCAATCCCCGGGACCTCCCGGTAAAAACAAAAACAAAACAACAAAAAATAATAATATATAATGGCCTTCCGCATATCTTGTCACTTTTTTGCATTTGAATTCTGTTTTGTCTGATATTAGTATAGCTACCCCTGCTCTTTTCTGTTTACTATTCGCATGGAGTATCTTTTTCCAAACTTTTACATTCAGCCGGCTTGTATCCTTGTGTCTGAGGTGAGTTTCTTGTAAGCAGCATATGGATGGCTCATGTTTTTTTATCCATTCTGTCAGCCTGTATCTTTTGATTGGGGAATTTAATCCATTCACATTCAATGATATTACTGAAAATGCACTATTTATTTCCTCCATTTTATTTTTTGGTTTTCATATATCATCTTATTTTTGTCTTTCTTTTTACTCTTTTGGTTATCCTTTCTGCTTTTCTTTCTTCTATACTCTCCTCCAAGCCTCTCTCTCCTGTCTTTTTCTTTCAGGTTCTAATGCTTCCTTTAATATTTCCTGCAAAGGTGGATTCTTTTTTGCAAACTCTCTTAGTTTCTGTTTGTTTGTGAATACTTTATATTCACCTTCATATTTGAAGGACAGTTTTGCTGGATAAAGAATTCTCGGCTGGCAGTTTTTCTCTTTCCGTTTCCTAATTGTATCATACCACTGTCTTCTCGCCTCCATGGTTTCTGAACAGAAATCTGCACAAAGTCTTACTGGATGTCCTTTGTACGTGATCGTTTGCTTCTCTCTTGCTGCTCTGAGAATTTTCTCTTTATCTTTTACATTTGACATTCTGAATAATATGTGTCTTGGCGTAGGTCTATTTGGATTTATTCTTATTGGGGTACGGAGTGCTTCTTGGACATGTAAGTTCATTTCTTTCGTGAGAGTTGGGAAATTTTCAGCTATTATTTCCTCAAATACTCTTTCTGCCCCTTTTCCTTTCTCTTCTCCTTCTGGAACTCCCATGACACGTATGTTCTTGCGTTTTGTGTTGTCATTCAACTCTCTGAGCCCCTGCTCAATTTTTTCCATTCTTTTCTCTCTCTGTTCTTTTCTCTCTTCAATTTTAGCTGCTCTGTCTTCAGTATCACTTATTCTTTCTTCTATCATTTCTAGTCTGCTGTTGTATGCTTCAAATGTATTTTTCACTTCACCTATTGTGTCTTTCATTCCCATGAACTCCATTACTTTTCTGTTCATGATTTAAAATCCTTCTTTACGTTCACGCAATGACTTCTTGATGTCATTGATCTCTTTAACTATATTCTCTTTCATCTCATTAATTTGATTTTGGAAATGTGTGCTCATCTCACTGATTAGTTCTCTCAAATTCTGCATCTCTTCTGGGACTTTGCTGTATTCCTTTTCTTGGGCCATGTCTTCTGTTTTCTTAGTATGGTTAGTAATTTTTTGCTGGTGCTTAGGCATCTGGTTAGTTTGTATTTTACTTAGATGCTCTATCTCTTTCTCTTTTATGGGGTTTTAGTGGCAGGAGGCTGTGAGTTACCACTGCTCTTTGATTTTTGGCTCAACCTTGATTGTTAGGATTGTTCTGCTGGTTGCTCAAAACTGGGCGCTGGACCCAGTAATTGGTTGTAGAGTCGTTTCCTAGGGCCTTGGGCAGGGAGGCTATAGAGGCCAGGAAAAGCCTCTCTTACTTATTAATTTTCTTATGTGCACTTCCTTGGTCTGCCAGGAGATGGCACTTGTTGGCAGCTCTCAATTCAATGCCTAGTCAGAGCGTATTTGTTGTGACACAGACCAGATCAATGTGATAGAGCTTCCTGTCTGGGGGCTCGGAGCCCTGTGATTCAAACTTTCTGAGACAGTTCTCCAGACTTCTCTCGTAGTGCCCCCCTTTTCCCAGCTAGGAAATATTTCTACTCCCTTCTGAATCCTCAACAATCAGTCCAGTTCTGTAGTCGCGATTTCCCTCTTCTGTCCCTCTCTCCTCTGGATGGTGTGCAGCCTTCACCTGCTGTCCTAAACCCTAGAAGATCTTTTTCGGGGCTGTTTCAACTTGTCCTCTAGCTATTTTTCTCAGCCAGATGGTTTTTGAAAGATGAATCAGATTACCACCACCTGTGTCTCCTGCTGCAGATGCTCTCCCCCCACATCTCTTGTTGTATCATCTTGTTGCATCAGCTCACTGTGCCTGCCCATCGCGTCAGCTCGCTGTCTTCTTTAGGATGCACTGGGAACTTCTGCTCCATGCTTTGTTGTGTCTCTCATTATGTTTTTTCTTCTTGTGTCTCTTGTTGTATCATCTTGCTGCACCTGCCCATTGTACCAGCTCTCGGTGTCTTCTTTAAGAGACACTGGGATCCAAACCAGTGATCTGCCATGTGGTAGGTGGGAGCCCAGTCGCCTGAGCCACATCTGCTTCCTGCCTAATCTTGATTTAATCAAGTAAATGTAAGCCTTTGAATTTAAATCAATCAAAGGGTATCATGCCTAGAAAAACAGACCAGTTTACATACATAATCAATATCTCTTTTTGGAATTCATAAATAATATCAAACTGCTACAACATGGAAAGATGTTCATAATACACTTAGTACACAAAACAGTCATAAAATGGAATGTACAGGGAAGCGGCTGTGGCTCAATCAGTAGGGCTCCCGTTTACCATATGGGAGGCCCCGGGTTCAGTTCCCAGGGCCTACTGGTGAAGGCAAGCCCGCCCGCCAGGGTTAGCTGACCCAGCGAGCACAAGCAGCAAGGGGGGGATAAATGAATAAATAAATAAAATCTTTAAAAAAAAAAAAAATGGAATGTACAGGGGATCAGATGTAACTCAGTGGTTGAGCACCTGCTTTTCACATATGAGGGCCCAGCTTCAATCCCCAGTACCTCCTTAATAAAAAAAAAGCGCAGTTTTAACTACATTTTAAAACATGTAGTTATTTTTAGGCATAGAAAATACACTAAGGGAAGCAGATGTGACTCAAGCAATTAGGCTACTGCCTACCACATAGGAGGTCCCTGGTTTGGTTCCCAGTGCCTCCTAAAGAAGACAGCGAGCTGGCATGATGGGCAGATATGGCAAGCTGATGTGGCAAGATGACGCAACAAGAGACACAAGGAGAAAAAAAACATGAGTGGCACAGCAAAGCAGGGAGCAGAGGTGGTTCAGGCAATTGGGCGCCTCCCTCCTACATCAGAGGTCCCAGGTTCGGTTTCTGGTGCCTCCTAAAGAAACAAGGAAGACGAACGGACACAGCAAGTGCAGACAACGGTGGGGTGGGGAGAAATAAATAAATAAAAATAAATCTTTAAAAAAAAAAAAAAAGAAAATATACTGAAATCATTTTAAACCAACAGTAGTCATCTCAGTTTCATGGGTTAAAAAGTAAATTTATTTTTCTTCATTTTGCTCATCTGTATTTTAAAGTAGTCTAGAAGAGTATGTATTGTTTGTATAATTTTACAAGTTACTTTTTAAAAAGAAACGAAACAACTTTCCATTTATATTTTCCATTTATTTATATTTTACTTTTGCCACGTCCTACTTACAAACTTCCTGATGTTTGTCCATACATTGCTGCAGACTTTATAAACTGTACATTTCCTCGTTCATTAACATAACAAAGGAGGTGAAATGTAGTGATGTGAACACAGCTTCAGACTCTGGATCCTTGGGGAAATGCGGACCTGCCTGTGCAGTTTGTTCTGTTCCGAGGAGTGAGATTAATCCCTTTTACCCATCACCTAGCTTTCTGCATTATCAAAATCAGGAAATTGACATTGGCGCAATGCAATTAACTAGACTATGGAATTAACCTGTATTTCATGACTTGTTAGAGCAATGAAAATTAACAATTGTACAAACCAAATAAAACCAGGGGCTCCATGTGGTTCAGTCCATGCACAGAGACACGTTCCAAGGAACACAATTAAGCAATGAAACTTAATTCACAGCAAATTCTTCTCTTTGTTTTTCCTGTCTAAAAGCCATGAAAGAGGTTCCAACTTAAAAGCAGTAGCACTACTTATTAAAGTCTCCTTTTTTCTCTCCAGTTTACTCATTAACTGCTTTGAAGTCTCCTGTGTCTATATGTGTGTGTGTAAGTGTATGTTTCTGTTTGTATAGTCACAATTTTTTTTAAAAAATTAAGTACCAAGGAGTGGATGTGGCTCAAGCTGTTGAGCGCCTATTTCCCACATGGGAAGGTCCCGGGCTCAGTTCTCAGTGCCTCCTAAAAACAAACAAGCAAACAAATGAAATAAACCTACTCAGGGGAGGCAATGTGGCTCAGTGGTTGAGCACCAGCTTCCCACATAGGAGGTCCCAGTTTCAATCCCCAGCCCTGGTACCTCAAAAAAACAAAAAAATTAAGTACCAAAGAGTACTCCCCCCAAAAGCTTCCATCTAATTATAATCACTCTTAACATTTTGGCAGCCTCCACTTGCACATCTCTCTGAGCATATATATGTGTTATTTTGTTTATATATTTTGTGTATACATTCTGCTCTGCCATCTGCATATTTTTAAAAAATATTTTAAAAGATTCTTAGGTTACATAAATGTTACACAAAAATTACAGGGATTCCCATGTTCCCCACCTCCCATACCTCCCACAACCTCCCACATAAACATCCTTCATTAGTGTGGCTCATCACCTGCAATGGATATACACATCCTGGGGCTTTGCCACTAATCATGGACCATAGTTCACATTGTAGACCCCACTCTCTCCCACACAGTTCTGCATGGTATATGCTGATGTAAAATGGCCTGTATCGGTCATTGCAATGTCACTCAGGATAATTCCCAAGTCCCGAAAAAGCCCCTGTATTACAACTGCTTTTCCCTCTCTCTTCCCCGAAAGTGTCCAGTGGCCACTGGCTCCACCTCACTGTTGTAGTTTCTTCCATTGCTTGAATCATAATATGTCTACAACAGAATACCAGTGAGTCCACTCTAGTCCATAGCTCTTCCCCCAGTCCTGAGGAGTCTGGGATGGTGATGTCCACTCCACCTCCTGCATTTTTAAACTTCAACCATGAGTCACTTAATTTTGTTTCTTGTTACAAACTAACACATGCTCTTTTTTTTTTACACCCCCCCTCCCCCCGCCAGGTGGTTCTCTCATCTGTCTGCTTGTTGTTGTTGCTCGCTTTCTCCAGGAGGCATCGGGAACCAAACCTGGGACCTCCCACATGGGAGGCGACTGCCCAACGGCTTGAGCCACATCAGCTCCCTGAGGGCTATGGCGTCTGCTGACTTGTGGCATCTGCTCATTTAGACGTCTGCTCGTTGTGGCAGGCGTGGCATCTAGCTCATTGTGGTGGGTGCAGTGTCTGCTTATCATCTTTAGGAGGCACTGGGAACCGAACTTGGGACCTCCCATGTGGTAGGCGGGCGCCCAACTGGTTGACCAGCATGCACTTCCCCATGTTCTTCTTTTAACTTTTTTTTTTTTAAGATTTATTTTATTTATTCCCTCCCCCCCCTGCCCCCCCCCTTGTGTGCAGTCGCTGTCTGCTCTCAGTGACCATTTGCTGTGTGCTCTCTGTGTCTGCTTGTCTTCTCTTTAGGAGGCACCGGGAACCCAACCTAGGACCTCCCATGTGGAAGAGAGGCACTCAAGCACCTGAGCCACCTCAGCTCCCTGGTTTGTTGTGTCTCTCATTGTCTTTCCTCTTTGTGTCTCTCTTGTGTCATCTTGTTGCGTCAGCTCACTGCACCTGCCTGCAGCACCAGCTCGCCTTCTTCAGGAGGTACTGAACCTGGGACCTCCCATGTGGTAGGCGGAAGCCCAATCGCTTGAGCCACATCCACTTCCCTTTTTTTAACTTTTAATTTGAAGTAGTTATAGAGCACAAGAACTTGTAAAAACATCACAGAAAGGTCCCCTGTAGCCTTCCCCCAGCTTCCCCCAGTAGTGCCATCTTAGATGAGTAAAGTGCATTATCAAAATCAGGAACTTGATGTTGTCACCATACAATTGGTCAGACTGTAGAACTTAGATTTCATGAGGTTTTGCATGCACTTTTTTGTGTGTTTTCTTTTAGTATGTCTCTGTGTATAGATCTGTGAAAGTTTATCTTTATGTGTCCTTTAAAAAAATCAATGTAGAAATATAAAGCACAGGATATTCAAATCCATTTGATGTCTGTGATTTACCCAGGTTATTTTCTTTGTGCTTATGATATATATTTAAGAAAAAGGATCATCTAAGCTGTATATTATTTTACAATTTGATTTTAAAAAATCTTGGCCAGAGGAGCACAGTATATGGGAACTCAGTATTTTCTGCATGGTTTTTCTCTAAAAAAAAAACAAAAAACAAAAAAACAACTTGGACTTTTTCCAAGTCAGAACAAACTTAGACCTACCTCTGAGTGAATATCTTCAGGATAAAAGGTCTGCTCTGTAGGTATTGATGTCCCATGGAAGTAATAACTCAATTTATACCCAGGCTCTAAATCTCTTTGGAAAACATGATGGGCCCAACTATAAATTTGCAGAAATTCTTCCTGGGCATTTCCTGGCTCTCTGTCCCCTAGAGGGGTCCCTCAGCACAAAAGCAAGAAATTGCCTCCCCTGGAGTGGTCAGGCCCCCTTGTTCATCTTCCAGTCGCTCACACCTGCTTAGGCCTGAATTACTGTTAACATTTACTAAACATTTTTATGAGACATCCACCTTAACAACTTCCAGAGAAATCCCTCTGGGGGGCCCCCCTCTGGCTTCCCTTCCCCCACGCCCAAACCCCTGGCAGCTCCTGGCACTTCTGATGTGAACCTCTCCATTTCTGCTTTTATTATGCATTTGGCATAAGCGTTTCTTACAGCTCGTAAACACCTTGGCCATTTTACCAGTGTCCAGAAAGATGTTTATGACCCAAATATGAAAACTTTGTGAGAATGAATGCTTAGGCACACTGACTGTGTTATTCTTGGAAAGAAATCTCTAACCCAGGCAGGTTGTGTGTGAAAATACATATGTGTTGGCATACCTGGGTTTAACAATCTGAAGATAGTCTATCATTCCAACCTTTTACTGTTGAAACTGTGGTTTCAATGGTTATCAGCTTCCTGTTGGGGTGTTTTTATAGCATTATTATGTTGCAAAGTGAATGAGGCAAAATAAAATAGGAAAAGAGATGTTGGACCAGGAGGTTAATAAAAATCCATTTTGTCACTCTACACGCTCGCGCCCAACCCCCAGCACAGCTTCCTTTTCCATGCCCCTCTGAGCTTCTTTGTATTGACAGATGCCATTTGCTCATTTACGATGTGATAATAAAAACCTTCAGCTTTACTCAATGTTATTTTTTTCCTCTCCTGACAGGAGGGGGCCAAATGGCTTGTAGTGCCCTCAGCAGGCATTTTTTCATTAAAGATGATAACTTTACAATGAACAACATTCAAAAGACATTTTGGAAAAGCAGCAGAATTTGGTTAGGGAAAGAAAGATCTATGGAGACATGTAAACTACTCAGATGGATCCGGAAATAGCCGTATTTGTAAACTGACCTGGATTTTACCCAGATAAAGAAAATCTTACAAGCTTGGATGGATGCTTAAACAAAAACGAGCCTGAACTACAAAATTCAAAAGCTTGTATAAATAGCATCAAACACAAGGCCCTGCTTATTTTTGCAATTGTGTTACTTGTATTAAAAAAAAACATTTAAACAATAACTGCCTATTGTCAACTTTAACTCATAATCTCTTTTAAAAAAAACTTTTTCTTTAATTTTCTATTATTGATTTGTACCTGGTATTTGTCTCTGAAGAACACTTAAAATGCAGTCCAAAAGTTTCATACCTTTTTTTAATTCCAAAAATTTTCACTTACAAATTTTTATTCATAGCCATTATTTTCAAACGTTAAGAGTTTCAGCCAAGCAGAGGCATATGGCTTTAAAAATAATAATAATAATAATCTTAGTGTTTACTCTTCAATGGTTTGAATAATAGATTATACCCACCAGCTTCAGAGCAGGCCATGTTACCCAGTTGTGACTCAGACTGTCCCATCCCTAAATACGTCGTAAACCATAAATTAGAATTGTTGATAGATGACAGATGTCTTTTTGAAAAGGCAGATGTGTTTCTCTGCTGTATTTTAACATTAACTCTCAAAAGTCTAGGCGTATATATATTCTTTTTTTATTTTTAAATTAATTTTTTTACAGACACTCTATACCCACCAAGCAAAAGTTTCCCCTTTCATTCTGGCCCCATTCCCTGGTAACTGCTAGTCTACTTTCTGTCTCTGAGAATTTGCTATTTCCTGATATCTCATATGTGACATCATATGACATCTGTCCTATGCGCCTTGCTTGTTTCCCTGAGCACAGTGTTTTCAAGGTTCATCCGTGTCTCAGAACTTCATTCCTTCTTGTGGCTGAATAATATTTCTGTGTGTTATGTACCACACTTTGTCTATCCATCCGTCCATTTGTTGATGGACACTTGGGTTGTTTCCACCTTCTGGCCATTGCAAATAATGCTGCTGTGAACACTGGTGTACACATATCTGTTTAAGACCCTGTGCTTGCATATCCTTCCTGAAATATTCTGCTACGAATAAACCTATGTATTAAACACAAGACACGTCCTTGGTTGAAAAGCACAAATGTGATCGTGTTCTACATAGTTTGTCATTTGGGCTTTTTTTCCTTACTGATCCATAAATATGTTAAGAACATTTCAGTATGTATGAATCAACCTCATTTAAAATGAATAGGTTTATTTCTTTTATTAGGCTGTAGTAGCTGTGATCACTATCATAATAAGAGCTCTGGTTTTTGCGTACTTACTGTGTCCAGCCTTGTTCTAAACCCTGTCTGAGCATTAACTCATTTTCCTCACCATCAACCAACGAGGTAAGTACTTTGAACATATTCTTTTACAGATGGGGAAATGAGGAACTAACTTACGTGGCTGAGAAATAATTGACGAATGCCCATTCAATGGACAATTAGGTTGCTTCCAGTTTTTTTTTCCTATCACAGTCAATGTAGTAATGAGCAGCCCTGTACATCTAGTTTTACACACTGCTGCTACTATTTCTGTAGGCTTAAATACTAGACATGGAGTAGCTGTGTCTAAGACCACTGCCTTTTACATACTGAAAACTTTTACTGCCAAGTTCCTTAGGGTTAATATTTATTCTCCCAGTCTTACGCAGGCTGTTTTTAGCTAAGGTCATATCTGATTGATTGATCGATCGACCAATAGATCATAGAGCGGTAAAGTAGGTGATAGGTAGGTAGATCAATCAATCGACAGAACCCATTTTTCTAAGAGTCTTTTAGTTAACAGCATTTCATGCTAGTTTCCTCCCCACCTCTAAATGGAGAGGCTGGCCTAAAGGATTGGTAAAGTTTTCTCAGAATTATGGGGAAGATATTTGCAGGGCACAAATCTCAGTTCTTTCTTCTTTTGTCTTCACTTAGTTATCAAGTTCCAGAGACTTCTTAAAATTCGGTTGTGTGTGTATGTGTGTTTTGTCTTACAATTCATTCTGAGAAGCAAGATACACACCAAATGGTGAGTCCACGCAATGGCCCACCTTGGGAACAATGAGAGATTTCGTTTTAAGTAAAAAAACACTCGGTCATTCACTTCTCTGGGCCCCTTTCCCTTTTGCAATGAGTACACACCAAAGGCAAACAACTTTTACTTCAAAAAAGCAGATCAATCTGAAATTAAATGGGGCCTTCAAAACTCACAATTCAACACTCATAAAATCTGATAGTGAGCCAGGAGGCTCCCTGTGCCTGCACACCTTCATGCCCAATGGGACAGAAACTCCCTTGGCAATTCCTGATGATTTGTGGGCAGCCCGGTCATCTGTGAGCTGCAGGATCAAAGGCCCAACCCCAGGAAGGGAAATGGGGAGAATTAGCTTCCCGCTAGGAGCCTCTTGCCCCCCAGTAAGCCTGGTGGTTCTTCTGAGATGCTTATGACCACGAGCTCTTTGGCTCTTAATTTGGGGGTTTATTAAGGGCATATTCACACTTGAATAAGGAGAATGAAACTTTGCACTTTCTTTTGATGTCCAGCTGATAGAACAATTCATGATCCAGAACTGTCCAGGTTTGCAAAGCCTATAGCTTAGTGCCTGGCACACAGCAAACCCGCAGTCACTTTGGCCATTTATTTTTCTTATTAATATAACTTGATGGCAAAATTAACTTTATGGTTCAAATAAAAATGGGTGATTTAATATTGCTTTCATAGAATGTGTTAGAAATGGCTACATTTCTAGAATGAGATCTGGCACACAGAGAGGCTCAACAAGTGTTTGTTGAATGAAGATTCAGAGCCCTCCTGGAGAGGGGGACATGGAGTTGGCTTATTATCTTCACAAGAAGCTGGCTGAGACTCAGAGAGCTGAAGTTATTTGCCAGAGATGGGATTTGAACTCAGGTCTCTGGAAACCTGCACTATATTTTTTCTCCACTTATAAGTCTAGTTGGCTGAACAATTGAATTAGCTAAGGTTTCTGTGCCTTTTCTAGGACAGCCAGTGAGTACAAGAGCTCATTCTACACATGTCAGTGAAAGCCAAGCTTAGCCTAGTTGGAAACCTACAGTCTTTGGAGCCCCACAGACTTGGATTCAATCCCCAACCCTGACACTAGAGTTGTGTGATCTTGGGCAAATCCCTTGCCCTCTCTGGGCCTCAGACGCCTCATATGCAAAATGGAGGCAATGGTACCCACATTTTAGGATCCTTACAGGATTAAAAAATAGTATCTGTAAGGAATCTAGCATGCTGTTCCTGGTTCATAGTGAGAACTCAGGGGAGCTAGAGTGCTCCAAAATAGACAGTGGACCAGGCAAGCCCAATAAAAGGTGATGAAATGATTATGGGGACATCAGAGGGAACCTCCTGAGAAGATGATGATGAAGTTGAGACCTGGGAATGGGAGTTAGCCAGGGAGGGGTTAGGTGGAGTTGGGTAAAGAGACCTACAGGCAGCCTGGGGAAGGCCTCTGGGGGCGTGGATCCCCCACCTGACCTGACTTGTGAAGGGCTAGTCCAGAGCCTCATGCATAGAGGGTCCTTGCTGTGTGTCCTTGGGCAAGTCACTTAGTCTCTCTGAACCTCAGTTAATGAATAGAAAATGCTTAGTCCAGTACATGCTGAACAAATGTTAGATACTTTTTATTGACAATCCAGTATATAATCTTCCAGTATTTTTATGTGTTCATTCACTTGGCATATACCAGGAATCAGCAAAGTTTTTCTGCAAAGAGCCAGATAGTAAATACTTAGGCTTTGTGGGCCAAGATGCAATGTTCTTAACCCCTTGAGCAGTGGTTCTTACCAAAAGACTGGATAGTCTTTTTATATTTTAAAAATATGAAAAACATTCTTATTTCTTGAGTTGCACCAAGACAGAAAGGGGCAAATCACCCAGTGGGCTCCATCTAGATTGCTGACTACTGGTATATGTGTTTTATTTCCAAGAAGAAGATAATGCTATATATATACAGTTTTTTTTTTTTAAACCCTTTTTTAAAAAATATTTTTTTAATTTTTTCTAGAAGATACTTAGATTACATAAAATGTTACATAAAAAATGTAAGGGATTCCCACATGCCCCACTCCTCACACCTCCCACTTTCCCACATTAACAACTTCTTTCATTAATGTGGTTTTAATCCCTTGTAAAAATTTACCATGTATGTAAACATCTCCCTAGGATATTAAGAGTTTTTAAAAATTCCATTTTATGATTGTATAATATTCTCTCATAAGAAATGTACATTGTTTACTTTTTGTCTCTCTTTTTGAAACTCTTATGAATAATGTGCTAAACACACTTGGACATAAACCTTTTTCCAGATCTCTGATTATTTCTGAGGATCACTTCCCAGTAGTGGAATTAGTTCCCCAACATCCTTGTAGACAAAAGCCTTTAAAAAGTTCAGTGGAACGAAATGTGACTTTGGCCAAGAGAACAAGACCCTTAATGCGGGGAGGGTCTTGGGTGGAGGCAAAGAACTAGTAGAAAGGGTTCTGTCTGGACAGGCAGAGCCAGGTTCAAATCCTGGCTCTGCCACTTACTAGCTGTGTGACATTACTAGCTGTGTATACTAGCTGTATAAAATTCATGCAGGCTACTTAACCTCTTTGTGCCTCAGTTTCCTCAGCTGTAAAATGAGGATAATAATCGAACCACTTGTCTGGTTAAACGAGATTACAGACATGCCTGGCCAACAGTATGTGCTCCGTAAATATTGGCCTTGATCATTATCATCACTACTGCTACTCATCATCTTTAACAAGACTCTGAGAGAAATTTGAACCTATAGTACTTTTGGCTGACACTTAATACCCTGGTGTTAACTATAAAATTCAAATTTTAAGAGATATATCCAAAAAATACCCCTGCTATTGATTCCTAGGGACCCTCCAGTGTTGACTGGCATGTTACATACTAGGTTTGTCCATGCACTAAATTCTAGTATTTTACGATTTTGGACAAGTTGCCTAACAAGTTGGGGATTCTGTGCCTGATTTTCCCTCTTTAGGAAATAAGAGCTGATCATGACTCCCCCTCCTGACTCATGAGGATAAAATGAGAGAAGTAGTTTGAAATCCAATTAAAGGAAAAAAAGTCATTTTTCTAGCATGAGAAGTACAGGTCCACTAGTACCACACGATTTTGGAATTCAAAATTGTTCCATTTAGAAAGGTATTACATTAGTTCCGTCCTCAGAGGGCTCTAGGACAGCACCCTGTCATTAAACACATTATTTCTGCTGCAAAAAGTTTAAATGTGCACACAAATTGCCTCTCACCATTTTAGGTCAAATTTTGCCATCAAATGATTCCGATCAGATCAGTGTAGGTAAGCAATGAATTATTTTTTTAAAAAACTCAGTTTTCAGACCCTTTTGAATTTAAATAACACTCTTTAAGTGTGTTACATATTCCCTTCGGTATATGCAATAATCTTATAAAGCAGATACTATTATTAATCCCATTTTACAGATAGGGAAACTGAAGCCCGGAGAAGCCGACTAACTTGCCCAGGGTCACATAGCAAGTAAGAGCCAGAGATGGGCTCCAAATGCAGGGAGCAGAGCAGTTCTTAAACTCTGCTTCATGGATATATTTTATGGGATCTGTGGACCTAGAGAGGTAAAAAGATATGTTTCTTTATTTTTATTTTCACTGCCGTCTAGCTGTATGAAGCGCTTCCTGTGATCACGCATGTAGGCAGCAAGCCAGCACAGCATCAACAACAGCTGTGACTGCCACCAACGGGCGTCACAGAGTTTCATATCCCATTAAGAGATCTTGAGATATCATTTGTGTTCACCGCTGCTTTGAAATTGTAGTTCTTCAACCTACCATTAGATTTTGTTATTAAATGCATTTTAAAAAGAAGCGTATATATATATATAAAAAAAAGAAAAGACAAAATGAAAAAAAGAAGAAAAATAAAAAGAAGCGTATGTATGACTATATCACAAAAAATTTAAATATTTGGATAATAGTCTTTTTTATTTTATTTATTTAATTTTTTTTTAGGAGGTGCTGAGGAATAAACCCACCACTGAGCCACATCTGCTCCCCAATGAGATGCTTTTCTCGTTCATCTGTTTGTTTCTAGGAAGCACCAGGGATGGAAACCAAGACCTGTATCTGGAAAGTAGGAACTCAACCACTTGCACTACACCCGTTGCCCTGGATAAAAGTCTTTTAATGTAATTATTTCCTTTGTGTTTTAATTTATGCATTTAAAAATATAGTTCTGAGAAGGGGTCCATGGGTTTCCCCAGACTGTCAAAGGAGCCCAAGGCCTAGAAAAGACTGAAAAACGCTGACCTAGAGCCAGGCTTTCAATCAGTGCATGTTACAGGCCCGATGAGTTAGCCTGCACGTGCAGTGAAGAAAAGCCTGGAAGGATGGGCTTACTGTGTATCTCTGGGTAGTGGTATAACGTTATTTTTGCATGGTGGTGTTTCAGAAATTGTACACACTGAGTGTGTATGACTTTAAGATTTTGGAGGACAAACAGCTATTTAAAGACATAGAGTATGTTTTCTTAGGTTCACAGGGCATCTCTAGCAGATACCCTGCAGGCATTGATAAAGCAAACCCACTGTGAAAGCCGCTGTGGAAGTTTGCCTTTAAGTGATTTAATGAGAACCAGTTGATCACATTTCTAAAATTTGAACTTTGACAAAAATAAAGGACCCATTCCTGCCTACCACATGGCGAGTGACTGAGTGGGAAGCTCCAAACCTCAGGTGCTATGAGATGTGCCCACACCCTGTACAAGGGTCAGAGTTTTGCTCTGCCTCATCTCTACCATTTCACAGAAGCAATTACTGCTGCAGCAAAGACGATTAAAGACTACCTCTGCCAGAGGCTGCGCTGTGAACTCAGCACCAGGAGCCAGGAGTTCTAAGTGCCTTTCGTTCTTCATCTCACACTTCTGAGCCTCAAGCGTTTTCCACTTCTCTATGGGCAGCAGTTCTCAGGGTCATGCCCTAATCAAACAAGACACTGAGCACCGGTGTGGGTGGATCTCACGAGGCTAAACTCAAGGTGCTGGCCGTCTGCTCTTTCTGGAGGCTCTAGAGGAGAATCTGTTTCCCTGCCCTGTCCAGCTTCTAGAAGCCACCAGCATACTTTGGCTCGTGGCCCCTGACTCCAGTTTCCAAGTCAGCATATAGCAGCTTCAAATCTCTTTGACTTTGACACTGACTCTCCTGCCTCCCTCTTTCACTTTTCGGGACCCTTGTAATTACACTCGGTCTTAACCAAAAAATTCAGGATTATCTCCCCATCTTCATGGTCAACTGATTAACAACCTTCTTTCTATCTGCAACCATAATTTCCCCTTGCCATGTGACTTAACAAATTCACAGGTTATGGGAATCATGTCGTAGTATCTTAGGAGAGGGGGGAAGCATTATTCTGCCTACCACAGTTCCATACTATTATTGGTATTATCCCATTTTGTGGATGGGGAAACTGAGACCAAAGAGATTTAATCACTCACTTTAGTCACATAGCTAATGAGTAGTGGAGGCAGGTTTCTGGATCTAGAGTCCGTGCTTCTCCCTTCTACATTATGCCATGGATGGATGGGTGGGTATAATATAATTTCAGTTCTCTCCATTAGCATTTTAAAATAGCAAGTGCCAATCATGTGAGGACACATAAGGACAGAATTGCAGACACCCTGACTTGGCATATTTGATATGTTGATTGATTATCTCCGTAAAAATTCACTCAGTGCATGGCGCAGCCTCTCGATCTTGGGCCTTTTCTTTGAACACAAAGGAAAGTATTGACGAAGGTGCTAAAGATGAGGGAAGGCACCGGCCTCACTGCACACATCTTATCTTTAACACCTTGGAGTGAGTCTTCCCTCCCTGCTGTCGTTCTTGTTTTGTTTGGTCTTTCTTGCAGAGGTAGTTACAATTGACAAGATCATTGTAGAAAAATTGGAGCAGACCAAGAAGCAAAAAGAAAACAAGGATTGATCATGATTTCCCTACCCACAAATAGCCTCTACTATATTGTGATGGTTTTTCCTTTCATTCCTTTCAACCTTTTTTTTTTTTAATGTGCCTTATATTTGCGTAGCTGGTTTAGCCATATCTAAACATTTTGTTGAAGAGGCCACAGCTTTTTTTTTCCCCCCAAATATTCCTATACCTGCAGACATTTCATTTCTTCCTTCTTCCAACAATGATAATCTAAGATAACACACCCATGTTTTCACCCTTGGATGGGTTCCAAAGGGGATCGAATGGAAATCTCTCCTAGAAATCTTCGCAGTCTTTTGTTTTGCTACCAAAAGTCTTGCCTGACACAGTGTCTATGCAATATAAGCATAACTAATTAAAAAGCAGATTTACTTAGTCAACCATTTGTTTAGATTACACGACAAATGGTTGACTGATAATTTTCCCCTGAATTAACTAGATGGTTGGTATCAGCGTTTTTCTCCCCCTACTGAATTGACACGTTGTTTTGAAATCATATGGATACCGTCTGACTGACTACATCTTCTCATGAGGAAAACTCAGTTAATAATGGATCTTTCCAGATCTCCAAGGAGTGCATATAAGTTAATGCTAGCTATTGAGCCTTCTAAAGAGAGATGTTTGTAACTGATATGGATGTTTTTAAAGGCTTTCTCTAAATTCATTGTAACCATTACTTATTTTTAACAAAAATGGATCTGTATTGGGTTTTTTCCTCACTTTGCAAAAGAAATTCAGGCTTAGTGAAGACAAAGATCAAAGGGTACGGAACTATACAATGTAGAGAGGGAAGGTTTTTCTGTCTGCCCCCCCCCCCATAACCACTGTTATCATCAACCACTATTTATTTAAATAATTTACATTGTGGTCCATTGCAACAATTCCTGCTGTGGGGCGGGGGCGGGGGGGACTATTAAAACTAAGGCAGAACATGTTAATGGGGCTACTTCAAGATGGTGGGGTATGGGTGACTGTCTACTTCTTATTGATCTGACTTTTCTACAACAAAATATGTGATTTGTATATTTTTTTTAAGTTTCTAAAGAAACTAAATGAGTTCAGAGAGCCAATTTAATCCATTATACTTATGTGTTGTGATTTGTGTGTGAACCAACTGCTGACCATAACTGGCTGGAGAATAGCAATTGTGATATATACTCATTGAGCTTCTGGCCTCAACTTCAGGGGTTTCTTCTTGTTCTTGTGGTAGCATATATATAACATTAAAATTGCCATTTCAGCCATCTTTTAAAGTGTATGATATAGTGGCATTAAGTACTTTTAATTCTTTATAGCGGCATCATGTGTTGCCATACTGTCCAGGAGATCTTAGTGCATCAAAATCTTGTTTGAAAAACTGACAATTCATCCAGAGATGGGGAAAGCAAGCCCTCCATAATCAATCACCTTCCCCAGAATAACAAACACCATTTTGACACGGTAGCAGCTCCTCCTGAAGATGTCAGTTAAATAAACATTCCGCAAAGTCGAGATCCAAAGGGTCAGCTCAGATACCAACTACCTTACTCATTTCTGATGCCTGATGTTCAAAATTAACCGCAGCATCGGGTTGAAGTTTTGGGGCTTGGCTGTCCTCTGGGCGCTGGGATAAGAACCTCCTGTTGTGCCTGCCTGACCTCACTTTACCCTGAGAACTACCACATGAGGCAGTAGCTCCACCACTTTCCAGCTCTGTGACTTTAGGCAAGTTACTTCACCTTTCTGTGCCTCTGTCTCCTTGCCTGTAAAATGGGGAAAATCTTAGTATACTCTTTATTTTTTAATGTATTCCCCCCACCACGCCTTGTTGTTTGCACTCATTTGCTGTATTCTCTCTGTGTCTACTTGTCTTCTCTTTAGTAGGCACCAGGGACCAAACCTGGGACCCCCCATGTGGGAGAAGAGTGCTCAATCGCTTGAGCCACCTCAGCTCCCAGGTTTTTGTTGTCTCTCTCATTGTCTTTCCTCTTTGTGTCTCCTTTGTTGCGTCAGCTCGCCACACCTACCCATCATACCAGCTTGCTGTCTTGCTCGTCTTCTCCAGGAGGCATCAGGAACCAAACCCAGGACCTCCCATGTGGTAGGCAGGAGCTCAATCCCTTGAGCCACATCCCTTTCCCTAGTATACTCTTCAAAAGCTTGTTGTGGTCTTCTATATGCTAATGCATTCAAAGCACCTAGAATAGTGCTTGGCACATTGTAAACATTCAATAAACTTAGATATTATTGTTCCCATTATTCCCATTTAAAAGGTGGGAAGACTGAGGCTGCAAGATCTAAATGATGTGGCCAAGGTCACACAGCTAGGCCAGGCTGGCTTCTCAATCTGTCTGCCTCACTCATACATTCATGATATTTACCAGAAGTTGACATACCTTGGATGCAAAGCGCCAGAGAGTAAATATTTTAGGCTTTGCAGACCTTTGCACTTTCTGCCACAAAACTACTCAACTCTGCTTTTGCAACACTAAAGCAGCCGTAGACAGTGAGTAGATGAATGGGCTTGGCTGTTTCTCAATGAAACTTTATTTACAGATGCAGACAGGGGACCAGGTTTGGCCCACAGGACCTACTTTGCTGAGTAGACAAGAGTCTACCATTGAACTGACTCCCAGGCTTTGGCTGTGCTGAGCAGAATCGAGAACATCGAACGCTTTTATGATGTGAATTTCTTTCTGCTGTGTCACATTTGAGTTTCACATTTGCAGAATCAAGAGTTCATGAATACTTAGGGAATGCAAATTACCGTGACTATTCACATCTCTCCCTTAAAAAGCAAATTCATTGCAAATATTCTCACTGTCCTGATTTTGTGATGATCAGGGTAGGCTAAACATTCACTAATAGAAACCATGCATGTGTCCCCAGACCTAGTTTTTCTCCCTAGGTCTTGTTTTTGGAATGCTGGTGATAAACTAAGCCTGATTTATTATATGACCATCCTGTATGGGAAAAGACTGTAACTTTGGATATCTTTGGTCAACCTTAAGAGCTATAGCAGGGGACGGATGTGGCTCAGGTGGTTGGGTGTCCATCTCCCATATGGAGGGACCTGGGTTCGATCTCTGGGACCTCCCGGTGTAAAAAATATATATATATGTATGTATATACATATGCACATATATATATATAGAAGGCGCACAGGCCACCAGGCCCCACCGAGCCACGCAGCAAGATGGTGACGTAACAGGAGAGTGACACAAGGGAGAGCCAAGACGAGATGCGCTCAAAAACCGGGAACTAAGGTGGCACAGGTGGTAGTAGGACGCCTCTCTTCCACATCAGAGGTTCCAAGGATTGAATCCCAGTGAAGACAGGAGGAGAAGACTGAGAAGAGAGGGCAGGAAATGGACACAGAGAGTTGCCCAGTGAATGGACACAGAAACAGCAAAAACGGGGGGAGGAGGGGTTAAAAATGGATCAAAGTAAGTAATTAAATAAATAAATCCTTTAAAAAATTTATAGGGAAGGAAGATACGGATTATAGTTAGTAGTTATACTTTGACGATGCTCTTTCATGATTTGTTAACAAATGTTTCACAACAATGCAGGGTGTTTGTTGGTGGGGGGGTGATGTGTGGGAGCCCTGTATGATGTTATGCAGGTTTGTTTTGTAAGATCACGATGTTTACTGAACACTTGTAGTTTAGGTATGTTCATGTATGAATGATATACTTCAGTAAATTGTTTACAAAAAAAAAAGCAAATTCAATGCTGTTTGTGTTTTTATCCTACAGGGTAATATGTAGACATGTATTCTATGAATTTTCATAAAGTATGTGTTTTAAAATAGTGTTGCTAATAAGTTAGGCAACTCCATCCTGATTGACAGGGCTACCCTGCCCTCCAGCTGAATCTCAATAAACAGAGACAAATTGGCTAGTTAGATTTTTAATGGAAAATTACAATTGCCAGCAATAAGTTTCTTTGTCAGCATCCATATCCATGGCTTTTTCCCATGGAGGAGTTTTGGCAAGAATGAAGCAGGTCCAGTCTTGGAAGCATTTGGAATTCTTTTGATGGATCAAGATACTCAATTTGCCTCTCGAAACTTGAGTAGGTTCCAGATAACCATTTAGCCCAGATCTGAGTGACAAGCCACAATGTTTGACTTTATCCCAAGGTATGGCACCGTGCAGAAGTCTGTAAAATGTTGCCCCCTTTGCACTTTGGTTCTTCAGAAATTCCTTCATCAGAAATGAAACAGGTCCAGTGTTTGTAGCTGTGTCACACTCATTCACGGCGAAGGTTGACCCCCAAGTCTCAAATATTCAGTTTCAGAGACTAATTAGAAAACTTGGAAGAAAGGTGGTGGTGGGGGGGGAGGTGGTTACCCTTTTACTCTCTTACTTCACCTGCTTTATATGTGACTTCACCGAGAAAGCTGACTATTCCCATTTCAGGTAATCGTGAAATTGTTTCACCTGAACTGACAAAATGGTTTAACTGGTTACTCAGCCTCATGCCCTTATCACCAACTCACCCTCCCTCTCTTAATTTGGAAAATAAACAGAGAACTTCTGAGAGTTGAGTGAACCAAGGGGGCGCATTCTAATATCTGTTTTCTGGCAGAATAATGGTGAGTGTAAGATGAAGTTGGAAAAAATAATAGCCACCAGTTTCTATCACAGGACAAGCAAGGAAGCCATCTGACTCAATGTCTCATATGTAGACTTTTGACCTTATCTTCAAATGATATCATATTCAGAGTCTCAGAGAGACATTGGTAAGAACAAAGAAAGATGATACACCTCTCTTTCCTCAAAATATGCCTATGCATTTTTAATCACTCTCATTTATAATACAAATTAATATAAGTACAAATCTATTAATATTCCTCACAAACTCCTAAGCTTTCTTTGTTCTATTTTTAAAATTTCATTATGAAAATTTTCAAACATACAGAAAAGTATAGAGTATAGTTTATCATATATATACTACACACCCCTTGCCTAGGTATAATAATTATTGACATTTTGCCATATTTGCTTCATTGATTTTTTTTTTCCTGAAACATTTCAAAATATAGACATCATGAATTTTTGTTCCTGAATACCTTCGGTTATATCTCAGAGGGTAGGGGGGCATTTTCTTAGACAATCATAACTGTCCCCCAAATAACTTTTTTTTAAAACAATTTATTGAAGTATATCATCATACATGAACATACATAAACTATAACTGTTCAGTAAACATCGTGAACTTACAAAACAAACATGCATAACATCATACAGGGCTCCCACACATCACCCCCCACAGATACTTTGCTTTGTTGTGAAACATTTGTTAACAAATTATGAAAGAGCATTGTCCAAGTTTTACTACTAACTATAGTCCATATCTTAGTCCCTTATACTTTTTTTTTGAGGATTTATTTATTTACTTTTATCCATTTTTACCCCCACCCCCGATTTTTGCTGTTTCTGTGTCCATTTGCTGGGCAACTCTCTGTGTCCATTTCCTGCCCTCTCTTCTCATCCTTCTCCTCCTGTCTTCACTGGGATTCGATCCCCAGAACCTCTGATGTGGAAGAGAGGTATCATACTACCACCTGTGCCACCTTAGTTCCTGGTTTTTTGGTGCATCTCGTCTTGGCTCTCCCTTGTGTCACTCTCCTGTTACGTCATCATCTTGCTTCATAGTTCATGGGGCCTGACGGCTCACCCACACATGGGGCCTGGCAGCTCACCTACGTACGGGGCCTGATGGCCCACGCACCTTCTATATTTTTCTTTTTTTAACTTTTACCAGGAGGTTTCGGGAATTGAACCCAGGTCCCTCCATATGGGAGATGGACACCCAACCATTTGAGCCACATCCATCCCCCTGCTATATCTCTTAAGGTTGACCAAAGATACCCAAAGTTACAGTCTTTTCCCATTCAGGATGGTCATATAATAAATCAGGCTTGGTTTATCACCAGCATTCTAAAAACAAGACCTAGGGAGAAAAACTAGGTCTGGGGACACATGCATGGTTTCTAATATAGCGAATGTTTAGCCTTCCCTGATTATCACAAAATCAGGACAGCGAGAATATTTGCAGCCAAATAACTTTTACAGCTGGCTTGTTCAAACCAGTCATCCCATCAAGGACCATGCATCACATGTCGTTGCTCTTTATCCACTGGCCCTTTTAAAATCCAGAGTAGTAGAGCCCGGGCCAGTTGTCCAGTAGACTATTTCACCTTTAGGAAGATTCTGCCTAGCTTTAAACTTGGGTCTCATCACTGGACCATGGGCCATATGGTACATGCAAATTAATGTTTTAAAAATTATCTTCTGAATAGCATGGTTGCATTGCTTCCTTTCCTAGTTTGGTTTTTTTTTGTGTGTTGGATGTCTCTTTTTGTCTGTTAAAAATTACAATTTATAACTGCATACATTTAACATAAGACATAGTTTTAATAATATGTCAGATAGAAAAACGTATTTTTCCTTTTTTTTTAGATTTATTTATTTTTGCCCCCCGCCCCAATCACTTGAGCCACCTCCACTCCCCACTTGTTGTGTCTCTCATTGTGTTTCCTCATTGTGTCTCTTTGTTGCATCATCTTGTTGCATCAGCTCGGCGCACCAGCCTGTCGCAACAGCTCACTGTCTTGCTCATCTTCTTTAGGAGGCACCATCAACCAAACCCAGGACCTCCTGTTTGGTAGGTGGGTGCCCAACTGCTTGAGCCACATTCGCTTCCCTATTTTTCCATTTATAATACAGAAGTGACAGAGTCTATCTTGGTTTAGGAGGGGTCCTGATAGCCACTGATGATACACTCAAAAATAAATGTGGACTTGTCCTAATTTTGTGGCTCTCATTCACTACGTTCATCACTACATGTCCCAAACTCCCAAATCAATTATTTCTTTCCAGTCAGATAATGTAGTCGTCCTTGCGTCCATAACTGGCTGCCTTGGGCTTGTCACATGCAATATGAATTTGTTTTCTTCACAGTTAGCCTGCCTCAGCTAAACTTCCCCGTGTCCACACATGCACCTTTCTAATGCTCTGACAATCATTTCCTGGAGATTAAGCTGAATTATCTGGTGAGAGGCTCGTGACTCTTTTTTTCCCTTGTCACCTTAATTTCATGCCAACTTTTCCCAGGATGGTAGAATTTCCCTCCGTCACTACAAAAGCCCTCTGGCCTAGATTCTGATCTGTGTCGATTGGAAGGATTATTTGATTTGGAGAGATCAGCTGAGTCGCCTTAGACAGGAAGAGTGGAGCTAAGTAAGTGGTAGTTGCATTAGCCCTAAGTGTTGAGTGGTTTGTTATGCAGCAAACAGAGCTTATTTTTGAGAATATTAAATTAATTGCTGACATTTTAAAGTTAGGTGCAGTCACATAAGAATTCAGACCACTGGTTCTTTTGACAAATGGGAATGTCTGGCTATGCTGGGCTGAGGCCAAGGACAGGGGGCCCCTGTAGCCAGAACCTGCTTTCTAGGTGGCCGCTCCCCACTTCTTACATTGCAGAGAGGAATGGGAAGCCCTAAGAGGTCCCAACAAAACTTTGTTCATCAGCCAGAAGAAGGAATGACGTACTGATACATGCTGCAGCAGAGATCAATCTTGAAGATGTTATTTTAAGTGAAATAAACCAGACACAAAAGGGTGGATATTGTATGATTCCATTTATACAAAATAGCTGGAATAAGCAGATTCTTAAGAGACAGAAAGTAGATTACAGGCTACCAGGATCCTGTAGGGTTGGGAAATGGGGAGTTATACTTATTGGGTACAGAGTTTCTGTTTGGGGTGATGAAAAAGTTCTGATAATAGGGGGGGGGGGGGGGCCAGCACAAAATTATGAATGTAATTAACGCCACTGAAATATACACTTAAAAATGGTTAAACGGGCAAAATTTGTGTTATATATATGTGACTGCAATAGAAAAAAATTTTAATGAATAAAATACAATGGAGCACTATAAAAACAATGTATCAGACACCTGTTATGCACCAGGCACTGGTGTAAGCAGAAACAGACACAATTCCTAAGTATCTTATATTCTAGAAGATGAGTTAAACATGAATCAAATAGACAGATACTAATCATTCGACACATAAAGGCCAAGCCTTACCACGCTGGGTGCTACACATGATTGTAAGCAGGAGACAGAGCTGGGAATGCAGCCAAAGCCCCATCTCATGGTGCTCTTACCGGGAGGTGGGACGAGGGAGACAGAAAATTAACAAAGTAATTAAGTAAAATAAATTATCTCCTAGATGGTGGAAGCGCCCTGGATAAAGAAACAAAAGGAGGAAGGGAGCTAGACCTGGTGGATGGGGGTGGCCGTTTTGTATCTGGAGGTCAAGAAAGGCCTCACTGAGATGGTGATTTGAATGACGAAGAGGAGAGGGGCAGGGAGGCTGGGAGGTATCTCGGGGGACCCACCAGTGCCAAGCTGCAGAGGTGGCATCGTGCCCGGGGCCCGTGGAGGCCAGCCTGGCTGGAGCAAAGTGAGTAAAGAGGAAAGGGAGAGCCAAGGTCCGGAGTCAGAGGAGGTGAAGGTTGTGGGGTCAGGCTCCTCCTGAGAGTGCGAGGGGGGGGGCTTGAGCAGAAGTGCCATGGCAGCTGACTCACATTTTCATAGGGCCCCTCTGCCCGCTCTGAGCGGAACAGAGAGTAGAAGGGAGCAAGGAGGCCTGGGAGAGCAGCCAGGAGGCGAGGACCAGATCCAGACCTGGACAGGATGGGAGCAGTAGAGACAGGGAGATGCCAGTTTCGGAAGACATTTTAAAGGTGCAGACAACCATACCTGCTGATTGGTTGGATGGGGATAACAGGAAAAGGGCGGGCCAGGAAAGACCCCTGTTTTGTTTTGTTTTGTTTTGTTTTGTTTTGTTTTGTTTTGTTTTGTTTTGTTTTGCCAAGTGCAGGGTAGAGTTGCCTGGGATGAAGCTGGAGAATTCTAGAAGAGCAGCAGTTTGAGGGAGACCAAGCGTTTGGTTTTGGATGGCCTTTGAGGGCTTCCCTGCACCTAGGTGGAGGCGCCCAGGAGTCAGAGGACGAGGTGAGGTAGAGATAGAAAGCTGCGTGTGATTAGTGGGCAGCTGGTGTTTAGAGCCACAGACACCAAATGAGAGCATGGCGGGAGCAAATGGCAAGAGGGAAGAGAGGAAGTCCCTGGACTGAGCCCTGGGCACTGAATTCAGAGGACAGAAGAGGAAGAAGAACCAGCAAGAAAGACAGGGAAAGCAGGCAAGGGTGATGTCCTGGAAGTCAAGATTGTGTTTCAAGCGGGAGCAATGGATGAGCTGTGTTGAATGCTGCAGGTAGGTAAAAAAAGACAAAGAATGAGAATTATCACTGAAATTGACACTGTGAGGGTCTTGGTGGCCTTGGGGAGAACAATGGAATGGTGGGGACAAAAGCCCAATGAGAGTGGGATTCAGAGAGAATGGGAGAAGACTTAGAGGCGGTGTGTATAGAAAGCTCAAGAAGTCTTTCTGCAGAGTGTAGTAGACGGGAAAAGTGCTATCAAGAGAGCATATGTGTGCAACTGGAAAAAGACCTCGAATAAAAGGCAGAAAAGGTAAAGACAAATGAGTTTATATGGCTAAGAGTCTTCAAAGTGAGTCGGGAGGTCATCCCAGAGGTAATGCTTATGCACTTCTCAGCAGGGTATCATAGACTTCCAAAGTGACTACCCCAAAGAGTGGGACTCCTGAGGGCTCTGGAGACACACAGGTCCTATGGTCAGGGCAGATAGCTCCAGAGTTTGGTGTCTTGCCGGTGGGCCCTACTTTGGACTTTGTGCTGCTGAGAGTGACAGAGTTGGACTCAATTATGTCTTCCCTATGCATACTCATCTGTCCCTTCTATTTAAACCAATACTTGGTGGTAGTTTGCAGCTGTACATCCAGAGACTTGAGTCTTTGGGCTGTCCATGTGCCAGCTGGGCCTGGAACCTTGGCGGAGTTGCAACACCTACCTGACACCTCATTGGACTCACCAGGACAACTGGCAGGGAGATGATGATGGACAACGGCCATCCCAGGGAACAGAGAGCATCTGCAGCTGCAGGCAGGATAGTCCCATCCATCTTCCCCATGGGATATAAGCCCCCTCTCAATTGGAGGTAGAGTGGGTGTCACCACCCCAGAATCCTTGGGATTGGGGGAAGAGCTATGGACTAGAGTGGACTTACTGGTATTCTACTATAGACATATTGTGATTCTAGCAATGGAAGAAATTACAACATTGATGTGGAGCCAGTGGCCACTGGAGGCTCTGGGGGCAGGGAGAGAGAAAAACAGTTGTAATATGGGGTTTTTTTGGGACTTGGGAATTGTCCTGAGTGATGTTGCAACGAGAGGTATAGGCCATTTTATATCATCATATAACATGCAGAACTGTGTGAGAGAGAGTGTAGACTACAATGTGAACTATGGTCCATGCTTAATGGCAAAGCCCCAGGATGCATTTATCAATTGCAATGAATGTGCCACACTAATGAAGGATGTTTATGTGGGAGGGTGTGGGAGGTGTGGGGAGTGGGGCATATGGGGATCTCTAAGTATCTTTTTTTTTTTTTTTTTTTTTTAAGATTTTATTTATTTATTCATTTATTGCCCCCTTGCTGCTTGTGCTCGCCGGGTCAGCTAACCACGCCGTTCGGGCGGGCTTGCCTTCACCAGGATGCCCCGGGAACCGAACCCGGGGCCTCCCATATGGTAAACGGGAGCCCCACTGATTGAGCCACAGCCGCTTCCCTCTAAGTATCTTTTAAAAAATTTTTTTAATTAAAAAAAAAAGAGAGCATGTTTGTAGGGGGATGGAAAAATCCAGATTAAAGGGGAAATTGATGATCAAAGAGGAAAGAAAGGGAATTTTTGGAGTGATATAAAAATACAAACTGATAAGTTTGTCAGTGCAGGTAACATGGGCCATGGCCTAGCTTAGGAAGCCAGGAAAGGCTTCACTAAGGAAGTGACATTTGAACTAAGAGTGAGAGATAACTAGGCACAAAAAGGGTAAGAGGGGTCAGACATTTGGCGGGAGCACCAGCGTGGGCAAAGGGCCTGTGGCAGGATGGAAGACAATATGACTGAGGAAATTAGAGAAGTTCAGATGGCTGAGATGAGGAGCACAGTGGGAAATGAGGTTGAGAGGCAAGGAGGGGTCAGTCTCTTCTAGTAGCTGGTCTTCAATCCCCTTCCGTTTACAAACCATTCATTCATTCTTTCATATATGGTGAGCACTGCGGTCACCAGCCTCCAGCACAGCCCCCAGTGATGCCTGCCTCCTGGTATTCCTGCCCCATGTAGTCCCTTCCCACACTGAAAGGACTGACCTGTGTAACCTGAGCTGAAGGTGCGGAAGTTCCAAAGCTAGGTCATAAGGGATGTTGTGACTGACATCAGAGAGTGGTGATGGTTGCACAACTTTGTGATTATACTACAAAGCACTGAACTGCACACTTAAAAGGGTAAATTTTATGGCATATGAGCTATATCTCAAAAAAGAAAAAAATATATGATAGATGGAAAAATTAATTTATATAGAATGAGTCAGATCAAACCTATCAGTTATCACAATAAATGTGAATAAAATTAGATCCTCTTCTAAAAATAAAAAAAGACATTGTCATTTCTACCACCTTGCCTTCTCTCTCAGATTCTCAGATCACTTGCTCGGGCGCAAGCTGGTGTCATGTCCTGAGGACACTCAAGCAGCCCTGTGAAGAGGCCCAAGTGGCAAGGCGCTGAGGCCCCCAGCTGTGCAGCGCGCCATCTTGGAAGTTCATCTTCTAGCCCAGCCAAAGCTCAGCCACTGCACCCCTGGCCAGCAACTTGACTGCAACCTCTTGAATGAATCAATCCAGAACCATCTAACTAAGCCGCCCCAGATTCCTGACCCACAGAAACTATGAGATAATAAATGTTTATTGTTTTAAGACACTAAGTTTTGGGTGACTTGCCACCTAGCAATAGATAAACAACGCAAGCAACACTGCTCTCGGGACTGAGAAATGGCAAAGGCATAACAACTGCCCTCGTAGAGGGGAATCAGCCTCCATGGTCGCACTCATTGCACCATATTTTATATCACCGATGTCCCTTTACAGGGGAGGAAGCTGAGGGTTAGCCAGGCCAACAACCCGACCACTTAGCATTAATGACACAGTGAGACAAGCGCTGTGACAGCAGTCTGAACTCAGGACTGTGCAGTCCAGAGGAGGGAGTTCTTAATCCTTTTTTGGAACTGGGGAAGTAAACCTCAACACTTCTCCAGAGAGAGAGTATTAAGAAAAAACAAACAGGAGCTGTGGGAGACCTTGTGCCCCCAAAAGTATTTAACTACAGGAAAATCCCTTTATCTGGTTCACCTTTTCCTTGAAGTTCCAACCTTGTCGGTAGGACCTCACTCCAGATACCCTCACAATGCATTGTCTAGTCATTCAGAAACGTTTATTGAACACCTCCTGTATATCAGGCTTGTGCAGGGAGCCAGGAACGAATCAGGCAAGTTCCTAGCCCTCAAGAAGCTCAGTATCTGGTTGGGAGACACTTGCTAACAAGCACAACAATTTGGTGTCCACAAATAGAAGAATATACAAGGAGATGCTGTGTAGCTTCATGGCAAGTGCTGACTTCCGAGTAAGACAGACTGGACCGTGTGGGCGAGGGGAAGGGTGATGGTGACAGTGGCAGCAGCAGCGTTGTCATGGCTACCAGTCCTGGACTTTCTCCCCCTCATGTATAGTGGCAGCAACCCAAATCTTTATCTTTGGGAGCCTCGGAGTTTTCTGTTACCTATGGACAAACACATTCCTGACTGAGCCTTATGAAATAGAAAAGCTAAAAAGAATCTTGGAAAGTATTTAATACACTTATACCCACAGTGTGTTTCTGACAACATGCGCGTCATGGAATGTTAATTGCTGTGTATATTGAAAAGGGAAAAGGCTCTGGTCAAAGAGCATGGAGAATTCTGAGTTGAAGCCAAACAAGCTTTACTTAGATGCCCACGGGCCTCCTGACTCTTCCTGAGGATTGCAGCCGAAACCATCTGACCTGAACCTTCTTTGACTGAGGAGAACCTCTCTGGATAGGTGTTTCTCGGTGCCTCCTAAAGACAGTGCTCACATTTCAGAAACAAAGACCTGAGATCCTTTGGGTGTCCTGACACCAGGGAAGGATCCATGAGTTTGTCCTGGGCCCTCTCTTCTGGCTGAGAGTCTGGTTAGCTGGCTGGTGGTCTTGTGTGGTCCTCTGGACAAGGTCAGAGCAATCACAGCCCTTCTCTGGGGACCCCTAACAAGTCTTTTCAGTCCAGGTGCAAGACAGACCCCATCATTCTACGGCCAAGGTTACAGCTTTATGGGGACACAGGTCCGAGGGTGAAGCCGAGATGGAGAGAAACACAAGAATACAGTCAGACAGACAGATGCCTTGACAATGGGGGTATCGGAGACTCTGGATGCCATCGTCCATGCAGCCAACTCCTTACTAACCCTGTTCCCCCCTCTCTGAATTTCTCCCAGGAACCTCACCCGCAGGGTCTCCTCCCTCTATAATACAGAACACCCCCCACCACCACCACCACACACAAACACACATACACTCACATACCACAAACCTTGTTACTGGCTGACACCTAAACCCTGGGAGGATGGGGCGGGGGGCGGGGTGGGGAGATGAGTAGAATGGAAAGTGGAACCTCACCTTCTACCTCAAACACCTATGGGGCTTCCCAGAGTTCCAGGGAAGGCAGTTTTCTTCATTTCCGAGCACACAGGGATTCCTAAACCTGAGCAAATCAGCAATATGGTACCTTGATATTATCTTACTTAATTACTACCCATAGTTTGTTTCCTTTAAAATGAAATATTTTTACTCTTGTATTTCGTGCTCTACCCTCAGATGCGGCCCCATTCAAGGGAGGACTGTGGCCAGGAGTCTGGGTGCTCCTTTGAAGCTGCTGGCTTGAATCTTCTCAGGTAGGATCAATAGGGAAGGTCATGGTTAAAATAAATTACGTTGGGAGCAGATGTGGCTCAAGCCTCCCACTTGGAATGTCCTGGGTTCAGTTCCCAGTGCCTCCTAAAGAAGACAAACAAACAACAAGCAGACATCGAGCAAAAACAAACAAGCAGGGAGCGGATATCACTCAAGCAGTTGAGTGTCTGCCTCCCATGTGGGATGACCTGGGTTCAGTTCCTGATGCCTCCTAAAGAAAAAAGCAACAAACAGACAATGAGCAAAAAACAATGAGCAGACAACGAGCACAAACAATGAGCAAAAACAACAGGCAAACAGACGAGAGAGCCATCTTGGGGGGGGAGGGGAAGAATTATGTTAGGAAAGGGAGCCAGACCCTAAAAGAATGGATCAGCCCTGAAGGAAAAAGGGTAGGGACTGAGAGATTAGCCCTGGCACAAGGGGATTTGTTATGTTCCAGGAGGAGGACTGGCAGCCAAGACTGCGACCCCGTGCCCTCCCCTCCATCTCTCTCCCTCCTATTTTCTTTGGTCTCCCCACCATCAACCACCACCGATTCTAAGACAACCGGCAGTAAGTAGATTCATGGCCAAACCAGCTCTGGGAAGACATGGTACCCCATGCTTAGCCTCCCTAGTAACAAAACATTGAATAGCAAAAACAGTCCTAGCTCCCTTTCTGAGCATTTTCCTTGAAGTGCTTTTGGGTATTAACTATTATATATGCTTACATAGATATATATTTATATCCATCAAACCACCATGAGGTAGGCACTGCTGTTAGTGTCATTTTCTTAAATGAGAAAATAGGGAGGTTTAGGAATGCGGCCAAGGCCAAGGTCAGGGGGCTTGAGTCTGGACCCAGCCAGCCACGTTCCAGATTCTTCCTGCTTCACCACTGGGCCGTACATTGGGAGGGTTTTCAACAGGGAGGAACATCCTTAGAAAGTTTTCTAAACAACAGCAGATTTGATTTAAAATATTGATGCATCTGGGATTATCTCAAGCCAGAAATTATCCCAATTTCATATTCTTCAAAATACCAAAATATTGCACTGATCAAAAGTATTTAAATACTTTTGATATTTAAATATCAAAAAGTAGCTTTGCAATGACTAATCACTAATTACAAATAACACTGGAAAGAAAATGAGTGTGGCTGTTTGAGTAAATAGGTCCTGGACAAGGGGTGTGTCACGAAGGACTGGAATTCTGCAGAAGTCTTCCGCGTGGCTGTACAAAAAAAGGGAGCCCTCAGCCTGCTGTTTTATGCTTGGTCATGTCCTCCTGTTCATGAACTTGAAGAGTTCCTATTGGGCAAGCTGCTGGGTGTGCTGTAAAAAGGAATTGTCCCCAGAATATATTTAAATTTCAAATGCATGCCTAATAAACCGAGCCCAGTTCTGGTTAAATTCTCCGCATAACTCATGAGGTTATTTCATTTCACGCCAGCTCTTTGGAGTTCTTTGGTTGAGTTTTGTTTCTTCCTTCCTCCTCCATAGCCACCTCCCACCCCCCAGGCCTTGCCTTCCTTTTTGCAATCTGCTGGTGGCAATTTGCCTAAAAGATATACCTTTGTGCTCTGGTTTGGTTTAAAAGACATTAATCTTTATTATGTGGAATACACTATGCTAATGTCTGTTTTATTTTCAGTCAGTCTTACTGATCTGCACTTTCCATTCGTTCTTATTAATGTCCAGCAGCCCCACTTTTAAAGAGTCAAATTTCAAAGAGACCACATCCTCTCCTTGGAAAGGAAGCCCCCTCAGATTTCTGGAGACACAAGTGGAATAACTGGCCCCTGATCCATCTGAATAGATTCGTTTGTCAACACCAGCTGGGGGGGAGAGAAAGCAGCCAACCTGGGCTCCATCCTGGCCACAGTCCCCAAGGTCCCGAAGAGTCACCAATGCTCCTCATTGGGGAAATAAACCTTCAACCCTGGAAGCTAAGGGCACCCCGAGGAGGCTCTCAAGTTCATGGTAGAGCTTTGAAAGAATGCTCAGGGGAAAAAAATGGGAATCACCTCTTTTGAATTTGAGACTCTCTACCTTCTCTTCTCACTAAACATAACATTTCAATAATTGCCTAATCCAAATGCTTTTCTCCTGCCATTTATGGAAATTCTAAATGTAGTCATTTCAATGGCCAATGTTAATGGCAATAACAGAAACTGAAAAGCAGAAAGATAGTTCCAACCACGGAATTTGTCTTTTTTTTTTTTCAGGAGGTACTGGGTATTGAACCCAGGACCTTGTACGTGGGAAGCAGGCGCTCAACCACTGAGCTACAGCCGCTCTCTAATGTGAGTTGGTTTTTTCAATTGTCTGTTTTTTCAGGAGGTGCTGGGTATTGACCCAGGACCTCGTACGTGGGAAGCAGGCACTCAACCACGTGAGCCATATCTGCTCCAGAACTTATCTTTCAAAAATAAATTTCTTCACCTAATTTCCCCTAACTTTAACATTTTACATAACCACGGTACAATTGTGAAAATTAAAAAATTAGCCTTGGTACATTACTCTTAACTGAACTCCAGCTTTATTCGAATTTCACCAGTTTTCCCACTAATATCCTTTTTCTGTTCCAAGATCCAATCCAGGATACCGTGTTGAGTTTAATGATCTTTTTAAAAATCTTATGTGAACTATCATCACTTTGGCTTCCCCACAACACTCTCCCCCACCTTCAACCATTCAATAAAAATTCACACGAGAATAGATCAGAAAGAATTTATTTATTTCCACATTTCCTAAATTGTGCTACACATCCCACTGGAGGTACAGGAGATAATTTTAGGTGATACACAGATAAATAATTTTCAGTTAAATATATTTTAATGGCTCTTAGAAAAATATATAACAGACCCATCAGACACAATTTCACAGATATTATTTCCAAGGATGAGGCTAAGTGTAAAAAATTTTACGTTTACAATATAAGGGTGTTTAAAGGAAAATATTAAGTAATTTTATAGGTGATTCACATACATTAAATGCATGTAATGCACTCCAGCATTAAATGTATGTGAATCACCAGTACATAAAGGGTTGAAATTTGGAAACACTGATCTCTCCCAGATTCTTCCTTATGCACACGAAGAAACTGAGACCCAGGGAGAAGTGGCTTGTGGCTCCCGCTACCATGTCCCACTTCTTCCAGCTCTCCCTGCCCTGAGGCGCCCCATCCTTGTGGAGACGAGCCCCTCTGCAGGCCCAGGATGGCTCCCAACACCCACCTACCAGGTGACAGGGGTATTTTTGAGCTGAGATCACTCTAGTCAACGAGACAGGAGAGCCAATCTGACAAGGGGCTTCTGGGAAAGCTTCCCTCCATCATAGAAAGGGACACAGCCATCCACAGTGGACAGGTTTAATAAAATGTGGCACCCCCTCCCAGGCCGGGGACTCCACAGATGTTAAAAAGGAGAGGATGGGGAAGCGGCTGTGGCTCAATCAGTAGGGCTCTCGTTTACCATATGGGAGGCCCCGGGTTCGGTTTCCGGGGCCTCCTGGTGAAGGCAGGCCCGCCCGCACGGCGTGGTTAGCTGACCCAGCGAGCACAAGCAGCAAGGGGGGGATAAATGAATAAATAAATAAAATCTTTAAAAAAAAAAAAAAAAAAAAAGGAGAGGATGGAGCTCTAATATACATGTGGGAAAAGCCAGGAAAAGCATATCTAGTATGCTACCATACAGCTAAGAAAGAGTGAGAATACAAATACACGTTTGCCTGTCGTAAAAAATAAGCAGTGGAAAGAAGAACAAAAACTACAAAACTGGGTACCTAAAAGGGAGGGAAAAGAGCCGAGAGGTCAGGGGGACCTAGACTTCTCTAAAAACTATCCTATTGGTAAAATTGAGTTTGGCCCCATGTAGTTAATTTATGTAATTAAAAACTAAATTAAAACTTTAAAAAACAGGGAAGCAGATGTGGTTCAAGCAATTGGGCTCCCATCAACCATATAGGAGGTCCAGGGTTCGATTCCTGAGGCCTCCTGGTGAAGGTAAGCCAGCCCGCACGGCGAGCTGGCCCAAGCAGAGAGCTGGCCCATGTGGAGTGCTGGCCTGTGCAGGACAGCTGGCGCAGCAAGATGACACAACAAAAAGAGACACAGAGGGAAACGGATGTGGCTCAAGAGGTTCGGCATCCGTCTACCATATGGAGAGACCGGGGTTCGATCCCCGGTACCTCCCAGTAAAAAAAAAAAAGAGACACAGAGGAGAGAAAATAAGAGATGCAGCAGACCAGGGAGCTGAGGTGGCGCAAGAGATTAAGTGCCTCTCTCCCATTCCGGAAGTTTCCAAGATCGGTTCCCGGTGCCACCTAAAGAGAAGATAAGCAGACACAGAAAAACACACAGCAAATGGACAGAGAGAACAGACAACAAGTACGAAACGCTGGGGAGGGATAAATAAATAAATAAATCTTAAAAAAAAAAACTTTAAAAAGCAATCCCTAAAACCTGAAAGCAAAAGGGAAATAAATTAATCTAAATGCATATTGGTTTGGTAACATAACTACAGAGACAGGAAAGCTTTTAAGCAACCTAACACTTACCCTTGGTGGGATACAGATGCCCTAAGGACAAAAAGACCTGCAAAAAAAAAAAAAAATCTTCAACTATTTTTCCATCCTCATGTTGCTGGCAGTAAGGTTGGTACAGCTATTCTTAGGCAGTTATGTACATGTTGTGGGATAAAGCAAGTATCTATCTCCCAAGTAAGATGATTACTTTTAAAATGTCTTTTTAATAAAATCTCATGGCAAATTAATTTATAGTCATATATAAAATATTGGGCAAAGCAAATGAACTTAATAAAAATTGCCCATAATCTTGTTCAGGGAAATCCAGAACTAACATTGCTTATCTTTCATCCAATTTTCTATGCATAATTTTCTATGTACTTTTTTAAAAATGACACCATTTGAGTCTATGTTCTATAACCGATTTAAAAATTTTTTTATTACTGCATGAATTTTTTTTCATATCTCTGTATGTTTTCTCTCCTCCTCTAGGTTGTTAACTCCAAGAAGGAGGAACTTTAAACAGTGTTTCCTCAACTTTATTTCCACACCCCAATCTCAAATTTTGCCAAATATCTATAATACCTGTACAATTGTTGACAATATTTTTCTTTAAAACAACTCACATTTTTTTCTTAGCCTTATCTTATATAATTGTATTCTTGAAATTATATGATTGACAAACTGGCTATATATTCTCCTAATATGAACTGGTATAAATACATAATAAAATTTATATGTTCATCTAGATATGGTTTTAAATTATCTTGTGTAGAGCCAGTGGCTTGAGGACCATATTTTGGTAAATACTTCATAATATCACATTTAATGTCTAAATAGATTTCCTTTTTTAATTGACTTTGTGCGTGTGTATGTGTACCTTCTGTGGGTGGTAAAGCACTTTTAGAGTTGTGTAACCACCACCACAATCAGGATACAGAACAGTTCCATCACCCCCAAAACTCCCCTGCTGCTGCCCTCTTGTAGACTGGGCTTGTATGGATGGATTCTGGTGTGTAACCAGGCTTCTACTGCTGGATCATTAGCTTGTTCCTAGTTTCCTCTCTGATGACTAACTTGCTTCCTTTCAGTATTGTGCTTGGGGCCTGGAATCGCTTTGGAATTGTCATAAGTCTAGGGTTTCTAAGCACTTATGTAAATACCCAGACAGACATGATCTATCTGGTCTCTCTTTTTTAATTCTCTGTCTCCTTAAGATCTTATGCATTTATACGGATGTTGTGGTTTCTGTTGATTGGGAGCATTACTAAACAAAGAAAAACTGTATGACCATTTCAAAGCTGGAGTAGTTCGGCTTTGATACACCATTCACATGGGTGCCTGACTTTGGTTTGGGTGTTCTCTCTCCATTCCCTCTGTCCTTACCTATCCACTCATGGTAGCCAATTCCGCTCTTATACTAATGATACTCCCTAGCACACACGCAACCTCTCCACTAGCCCATGTCCAGGACAGACATCACTAATCAATCACTGCATTCTTTCATTTGATCCCTGATACACCTCAGAGTCCTTCGAAACCCAACATTCCAGGCAGTTGGTTGGAATTAGCATACCAGATGAAACATATTTGCTATCCTTATTCGGTCTTATCCTAATTCAAACCCACAGGTCTCCAATTCCCACACCTGAGTTCACTTGTCCCCCACTTATAGACCTGGCTCCAAACCTGGAAGGCCCATCTTTACTTAGGGATGGGGGAAGGGTATGATAACGAATAGCCTGAGATGTTCTTTGAGGTGACAGAACTGCTCTGAATCATGATTGTAGTGCTGGTCACATGAATCTGTATGTGTGTTAAAACACATTAAAAGTCCACCATAGGGACAGATGTGGCTCAAATGGTTAGGTGTCCATCTCCCATATGGAAGGACTCGGGTTTGATCCTTGGGACCTCCCGGTAAAACAAAAAAAACCAAACAAACAAAAAACAGTCCACCATAAGAAAAAGAAAGTTCAATAAAAATTTTAATGCAAATGAGGATGAATGCTGTTATTACAGAAAGAACTTTGAATCCATTCGAATTTACAAACAAAATAGTCAACCAATATCCAACTTGGGTACTCCATGTCATTGGAGGCAGGTTGCCTGGCACACATCTCATGTGCAAGTGAACTCGTGTCACAACGCCACTTTGGCTGCAAAGCGTTGGTCAAAGGCATAGAGAAGCATCTGATTTTTTTTTTTCAAGGAAGTACCGAGAATTGAACCTAAGACCTCATACATGGAAAGCAGGTGCTCAACCACTGAGCCACCTCCACTCCCCAATGAGAGATGGTTTTCTTGTTTGTTTTTAGGAGGTACCAGAGATTGAACTCAGGATCTCATATGTGGGAAGCAGGCACTCACCCATTTGAGCTACATCTGTTCCCCTGATTTCTCTCCCCACCAGCCAACCCCGCCCCGCCCCGCCCCGCAGATGGCTCCCTCATCTGTCTGCTCATTGTCTCTGATTGTCTTCTTTAGGAGGCACCGGGAACTGAACCCAGGGCCTCCCATGTGGGAGGCGGGCACCCAACTGCTCAAGTCACATCCGCTCCCCCAGATTTCTTCTTTTTTTCAACCACTTTCAAGTATACTTTTTAATCTTTATGTATGTATGTATGTACATATATATATATATACTTAAAAAAAATTTTAAGATACTTAGATTACATAATTGTTACATGAAAAATATAGGGGATTCCCATATCCCCCCTCCCACACTTTCCCACATTAACAAATTAACAACATCCTTCATTAGTGTGGTACATTTTACAATGGATGAACACATTTTGGAGCATTGCCACTCAGCGTGATTATAGTTTACATTGTAATTTACCCTTTCTCCCGCACAACTTTGTAAGTTACAACAAGATACATAATGGCCTGTATCTGTCATTGCAACATCATTCAGGACAATTCCAATGTCCCAAAAATGCCCCCATATTATACCTCTTTTTCCCTCTCCCTCGACTCAGAACCTCTGGTGGCCACTGCCTCCACATCAATGACAAAAGTTTCTAAGATCATTCTTTTTTTTTACATTTCTCAATTAAATGTAATGGATACACATATTTTTTTTTAATAAAACAATATGTTACACAATATATTTGGTTCATAGTAATGCATTCATACAGTATTAGTCCTTTTGTGTCTGGCTTGCTTCGTTCAACATAATGTCCTCCACGTTCATCCATGTTGTCATATGCTATACAATTTCATTTCTTCTTACAGCTGCATAATAATCCATCGTGTGTATAGACCAGTTTGTTTATCTATTTGTCTGTTGATGGACACCTGGGTTGTTTCCAACTTTTGGCTATGGTGAATAATGTGGCTATGAACATCGGTGTGCAGATGTCTGTTCGTGTCACTGTTCTTAGTTCTTCTGGGTATATGCCCAGTAGTGGTATTGCAGGGTCACGTGGCAAGTCTATATTCAACTTCTTTAGGAACTGCCAAACAGTCCTCCATAGTGGTTGTACCATCCTGCATTCCCACCAACAGTGAAGAAGTGTTCCTATCTCTCCACATCCTCTCCAACACTTGTAGTTCTCTGTCTTTTTAATAGTGGCCATTCTGATAGATGTGAAATGATATCTCATTGTAGTTTTGATTTGCATTTCCCTAATCATGAGTGATGTTGAGCATTTCTTCATGTATTTTTTTGCCATTTGTATTTCTTCTTTGGAGAAATGTCTATTCAAGTCTTTGGCCCATTTTTTAATTGGGTCGTTCATCTTTTTATTGTTGAGTTGTAACATCTCTTTATATATCCTGGATATTAAACCCTTACCAGATATGTGATTTCCAAATATTTTTTCCCATTGAGTTGGCTACCTTTTCACCCATTTGACAAAGTCCTGTGAGGTGCAAAAGTGTTTAATTTTGAGGAGGTCCTATTTATCTATTTTTCCTTTTGTTGCATGTGCTTTGGGTGTGAGGTCCAAGAAACCACCACCTACTATGAGGTCTTGAAGATGTTTCCTTACATTTTCTTCTAGTAGTTTTATGGTCCTGGTTTTTATATTTAGATCTTTGATCGATTTTGAGTTGATTCTTGTATAGGGGGTGAGATAGGGGTCCTCTTTCATTCTTTTGGTTATGGATATCCAGTTCTCCCAAGACCATTTGTTGAAAAGACTCTTTTTTCCCATTAGCAAGGGCTTGGTAAGTTTGTCAAAAACCAGTTGACTGTATAGGTGAGGGTTTATTTCTGGGTTCTCAATTCTATTCCACTGATTGATGTGTCTATCTTTATGCCAGTACCATGCTGTTTTGACCACTATAGCTTTGAAATATGTTTCAGGATCAGGCAGTGAAATTCCCCCCACATTGCTCTTCTTTTTTAGAATGCTTTTGGCTATTCGTGTGCACTTACCCTTCCAGATGAATTTGATAACTGCCTCCTCTAATTCTGTAAAGTAAGCTGTTGGGATTTTGATTGGTATTGCATTGAATCTATAAATCAGTTTGGGTAAGATTGACATCTTCATGATATTTATTCTTCTAATCCATGAACACGGATAATTTTTTTAGAGAAGTTGTAGGTTTAGAGAAAAATTCTGCAGAAAATAGAGTTCCCATATACTCCCCCTATTATTAACACTTTGTGTTAGTGTAGCACCTTTGAACAATTGATGACAGAGTGTTATAATTGTACTATTGACTATTGTCAAAAGTTTATATTAGGGTATATTATTTTCCCCATATACCACCCTATTATTAACACCTTGCATTAGTGTGGTACAATTGTTATAATTCATAAAAGAACATTTTTATAGAGAACCATCTGATTTTGAACTTTAAATTTTTACCATTTCCTGGCAAGCAGGGCCTTCAGAGTGGAGTCATTATGCACGTTGAAGACCTTAGTGCCTTCTCCCTGAGCCCCTCCTTGCTCTCTCCCTGCGCCCCTCCTTGCTCTCTCCCTGCGCCCCTACTTGCTTCTCCCTGCGCCCCTCATTGCTCTCTCCCTGCACCCCTCCTTGCTCTCTCTCTGAGCCCCTCCTTGCTCTCTCCCTGCGCCCCTCCTTGCTTCTCCCTGCGCCCCTCCTTGCTCTCTCCCTGCGCCCCTACTTGCTTCTCCCTGCGCCCCTCTTTGCTCTCTCCCTGCACCCCTCCTTGCTCTCTCCCTGCACCCCTCATTTCTCTCCCTC
>JAKSZT010054404.1:2152648-2195280 GCA_026826555.1 Tolypeutes matacus | reverse complement strand
CTGCACCCCTCCTTGCTCTCTCCCTGCACCCCTCATTTCTCTCCCTCTGCACCCCTCATTGCTCTCTCCCTGCACCCCTCCTTGCTCTCTGCATCCTCTGCTTGTCACACTGGTCTCTTCCTCGTCCCTTTCCTGCCTCTGGCACTTTGGCCATTAAGGCCCCACCTGGTTGCAATTCCCTAGCCTCAATCCTGCACATGATTCTGGCCTCCTTTGGCTCCTGGTCAATGCAGATGAAGAACTAGCACCCCTGTCTGAATTCGCACAACACCTGTCCTCTACCCAGGCCCTCAACTTCTAGGGCAGAGGATGCTTTCCTGGAGATGGTCTCCTGAGCCAATGCCATGAGGGACAGCCCTTAGCAGGGCAGATGTGTGTGCCCCAGAGAGGTGTTCATTACAACATACAGCTTAGTGTTTCTGGACTGAGGGGTCTACTCTTTGGCATTCTTTATAGCTTTTCTAATGGCGACTAAAGCAATGGTTCTCTGAGTGTGATCTCTAGTCCACTGGCATCAGCATCATCTGGGAACTTGTTAGAAACACAAATTACTCAATCCTGTCCAAAACTTACTGAATCAGAAACTCTGGGGTAGCCAGCAATCAGTACCTGAGCAAACCCTCCAGGTCATTCAGAGAAACACTAAAGTTTCAGAACCACCAGTTAGAGTACAAGTTCTCATCCCAATGACACATTACAGGGGGCTTTTACATCCCAATATCCGGGGGAGAGCTGATGGCCTTTTGGGCAAAGGTGGTAGCAATGGGGGTGATGAGATGTGGCCAGACTTGTGGTATATTTTAATGGTAGAACCAAGAGAATTTGCTCTAGGGCTAGTTGGGAATCTAAAGATTATAATCACCTGGAGAGCTTTTAAAAAATACTAATGGCTGACAACCAACAAGATGGCGGCAGAGTAAGGAGCTCCTAGAGTCAACTCGTGCTACAGGGCAGTTAGTAATCACCCAGAGTTATCTAAAGCACCTCTTTGGGGGCTCCAGGAGCCCAGAAGAGCATTCTGCAACCTCCTTGAAAGAATGGAAGGAGGAGATGCCCATGTGCAGAGAAGATTCTTAAGTAGAGCCCTCCATGCCCCGGAGGCTGGTGTCCATCCTCTATTGGTGGCATAAGTCAGCGGCTGGAATTGGAAGCTCCACTTCCCAAAATTGGGAGAGGAAGAGATGATTGGGCACCAACTTCAGCTACTGATTAGTAAATTTGGCAGGCTAAACTATAATCCTAAGAACAGCTAAAGTTTGAACCTGTCCAAGTCAGAAAGAGGCCAGTAGCTGCCATCTTAACTCCGCCCCTGGCACGAGGGGAAGCGAGGCTGACTGAAAATCACAGGGATGGTAGAGACCGGCTTCTTTCCATCCAGATCAGACTGAAGCTCTAGCCTAAGCCCAAGGCCCATCTCGAGCAGGGAGGAACCTGGGGGGAGCCTACACCAGCCTCTCCTAGAAAATACAGGCCACATTGCAGAGGCCAGGGCTCATCCTATGCTGGCAGTGCAAGGCACCTTGGGAGCTGTTCTGTGGCTGGAGTTGGAGGCTCCATTTCCCAAAAAACAGGGGAGGAAGAGAGGGTTGGCCATTGACTCCAGCTACTGATTAGTAAACTCGGCTGGCTAAAGTATAACCCTAAGAACAGCTAAAGTTTGAACCTGTCCAAGTCAGAAAGAGACCTGTAGCCGCCATTTTTACTCCACCCCCAGCATGAGGGGAAGCCGGGCTGACTGAAAATCATAGTGAAGGTGGAGACGGGTTTCTTTCACCCAGATTGGCCTGCAGCCATAGCCTAGGCTTCAGCCTCAACTCTAGCAGGGAGGAAGCTGGCAGACCCTGCACCAGCCTTTCCAGGTAACTGCAGGTACATTTGGCTGGCACAGACTGAATAGTCGAAAGTCTACCGGGGCAACTGCAGTCATTCTGGGCCCGTAAGGCATAGATTGCTGCCCACACCTGCAGCTCCATCCCCGCCTTTGGCAGGGGAGAAAGGGGCGTGAAACTTCATCAGTCTCTTTGGGCAAATAGAGGCTAGGCCTGCACGACTTGGATTATTACACACAGCTATGGCTCTGTTCCTTCCCCTGGCAAAGGAGAAAGTTGGGAGATGCTTCAACGGTCCCTGGGGAAATGAGGGCAGCTTGAGCCTCCACAGCTTACAGTACCAACTACATCCTTGGCTCCTACTATACAACTAAGGGAGAAAGACAGAAAAGCCTTAAACTAAAGAGAGAAACTGCACCCAGAATAAATAAATCTAGTAAGCCAGATGCCAAGAAACCAACAAAAAATTACAATCCACACCAAGAAACAGGAAGTTATGGCCCAGTTAAAGGAACAAGATAAACCTCCAGGTGACATAAAAGAGTTGAGACAACTAATCATAGATGTTCAAACAAATCTTAACAAATTCAATGAGATGGCTAAAGAAATTAAGGATATTAAAAAGCATTGGATGAGCACAAAGAAGAATTTGAGAGAAGCAGATGTGGCTCAAGCGATTGGGCTTCCGCCTACCACATGGGAGGTCACAAGTTCAGTTCCCAGTGCCTTCTGGAGAAGGCGAGCTGGCATGGTGGGCAGGCGCAGCATGCTGACGCAACAAGATGACACAACAAAAGAGACACAAAAAGGAAAGACACTGAGAGACACAACAAACCAGGAAGCTGAGGTGGCTCAGGTGACTGAGCATCTCTCTTCCACATGGGAGGTCCCTGATTCAGTTCCCAGTGCCTCCTAAAGAGAAGATGAGCAGACACAGAAAGCACACGGCAAATGGACACAGAGAGCAGACAGCAACCTCAAACAATGAGGGGGGTGGAGGTATAAATAAATAAACCTTTTAAAAAAAGAATTTGAAAACATACATAGAAAAATAGCAGATCTTCCGGGAATGAAAGGTGCAATAAATGAAATTAAAAATACACTGGAATCATATAATAGCAGATTTGAGGAGGCAGAATAAAGGATTGGTGAGCTTGAAGAAATGGCCTCTGAAAGCAAACATACAAAAGAACAGATGGAGAAAAGAATGGAAAAAATTGAACAAGGACTTGGGGAACTAAACAACAGCAAGAGACATGCAAACATATGTGTCATGGGTGTCCCAGAAGGAGAAGAGAAGGGAAGAGGGGCAGAAGGAACATTTGAAGAAATAATGGTAGAAAATGTCCCAAACTTATTGAAGGACAAGGATATCCATGTCCAAGAAGCACAACTAACTCCCATCCAAATAAACTCAAATAGACCAACTCCGAGACACATACTCCGAGACACATACTAATCAGAATGTCAAATGCCAAAGACAAAGAGAGAATTCTGAGAGCAGCAAGAGAAAAGTAGTGCATAACATATAAGGGATACCCAATAAGATTAAGTGCCTATTTCTCATCAGAAACCATGGAGGCAAGAAAACAATGGGTATGTATATTTAAGATACTGCAAGAGAAAAACTTCCAGCCAAGAATCTTATATCCAGCAAGATTATCTTTCAAAAATGAGGGTGAGTTTAGAATATTTACAGATAAACGGAAACTGAGAGAGTTTATAACCCAGGGACCAGCTTTGCAGGAAATTCTAAAGGGTGTGCTACAGACTGAAAAGAAAAAAACAGGAGAGAGAGGCTTGGAAGAGAGTCTAGAAATGAAGATTATATCTAAAAGTCTCAAAAGAGTGGTGAAAATAAAATATGGCAGGTAAAACCCAAATATTTAGGAATAAACTTAACCAATGATGTAAAGCACTTGTATTTAGAAAACTACAACTCATTATTAAAAGAAATTTAAAGGGGGACGGATGTAGCTCAAATGGTTGGGCATCCGTCTCCCATATGGAGGGACCCAGGTTCGATCCCTGGGACCTTCTGGTGGGAAAAAAAAAAAAAGAAAAGAAATTTTAAAAGACCTAAATAATTGGAAGAACATTCCATGCTCACGGATTAGAAGACTAAATATCATAAAGACGTCAACTCTACTCAAATTTATATACAAATTCAGTGCAATCCTGATTTTTTTAAAAAAATCTGCCAGCATTTTAAAAATAAATGGAAAGCACGATTATCAAATTTATTTGGAAGGGTAAAGGGTCCTGAATAGCCAGGAACATCTTAAAAAGAAAAAGAAAAGTTGAAGGACTCTCACTTCCGGACTTTAAATCATATTAACTAGCTACAGTAGTAATAACAGCATGGTACTGGCATAAAGACAGACACATAGACCAATGAAACCAATGTGATGGTTCAGAAACAGACCCTCACATCTAGGGTCAAGAGATTTTTGACAAGCCTGTCAAACCCACCCAGCTCAGGCAGGACAGTCCATTCAACAAATGTTGCTGGGAGAACTGGATATCCATAGCAAAAGAAGGAAAGAGGACCCCTATCTCACACCTTATACAAAAATTAACTCAAAAAGGAACAAAAACCTAAATATAAAAGCAAGAACCATAAAGCTTCTAGAAGAAAATGTAGGAAAATATTTTTAAGACGTGGTGGTAGGTGGTGGATTCTTAAAAGAGATAAGAGGAGTACTGAGATGGACTACTGAAGCTTAATGTACATAGAAGTTTTAATTAACTTTACCATGAAAGTGTAGAAATGTATGTAGTTGATGGTAACACATTATAGTGAGTAACAGCTGGTTTATAAATGGGAATTTGGCTGAAAAGGGTAGTCTAGGCATGTAAGTGCCAAATGAAAGAATGCTAGAGAATAATCTAGGGGCTGAATAATACAGTGAACCCCGAGGGGAATGAGAATTGTAGTTGATGGTACAGATGCAAGAGTGTCCTTTGTGAGCTAGAGCAGGTGTATATCACTATTGCAGGGTGGTGGGAATGTGGAGAAGCATGGGAAAAACACAACTGGAGTGACCTATGAACTGTGGTTAACAGTAATAATGTAATATTCATGCATCTATGCCAAAGATGTACTGTGTTGACAATAGGGGAGTAAGGAAAAAGTGTGCCAAATATATGCTATGGACCTGGTTAATAATCTGATGATATTATCTCATAATCTGTAACAAATGTTGCCACCATGGTGTGGTGTGTTGATAGAAGGGTGTTGTATGGGAATTCTGCACACGTGCATGATTATTTTGTAAGTTTACAACTTCTGTCATAAAACTATATTTAAAAAATAATAATAGGGTAGGTTGGGGGGAAAATACACCAAATGTAAGAAGAGGACTATAGTTAGTAAGATTTTGATGATATTCTTTCATAATTTGTAACAAATGTCTCATAACAATGCAAGGTGTTGGTGGTGGGTTGATGTAGGGGACCCCTATAGGATGTGATGCATGTTTGCTTTATAAGTTCACAACTTTTACTATACACTTATTGTTTATGTATGTTCACATATAAATGATATAAAAATAATAATAATATGGTGGATTGAGGGTAAAATACACCAAATGTAAGATATTTTGGTTAGTAGTAATATTTTGAGGATGCTCTTTAATCATTAGTTAAAAATGTTTCACAACAATTCAAGGTATTGGTGGTAGGGTGAGGTATGAGAGCCTTGTATGATGTTACATATGTTTGTTTTGTAAGTTCACAACTATTACTATACACTTATTGTTTATGTATGACTGATATACTTCAATAAATGGGAAAAAAAAGAAAAGAAAATACTAATGCCCAACTACCCACCTTCAATCCCACGTCTAGGCATTGGTGTTTGCTTTAAAAGTTACTAGGTGTTTCTAATGTGCAGCCAGAGTTGAGAACCAACTTAGAAGAGTGGTTTTTTTTTTTTTTTTTCAAACTTTAATGTGCACGGGGAACACCTGGGGTTCTAGTTAAAGTTCAGTAGGTCTTGGGTGGGGCCTGAGAGTCTTCATTTCTCAGAAGCTCCCAGGTGTGGCCAATGCTACAGGTGCTGCTGGTGGGAGACCCACACTTGAGCCATAACCTAGAGTGACCCCATCTCCATCTGAGGCTCATTGGCCTCACCGACCTCCCCTCCCCTCACACAGTGTGTCCAATCAAAAAGTCCATCTTTTTGGCCTCACCTTCAAATCTATCCAGAATATGATCACTTCCCACCACCCAGCACTGGCCACCAGCATCACTCACCTCTACCCCACCTCCATGCTTCCTCATTAACGGCTATTTTCCATAAGCAGCCAGAGTTACCATCTTCAACTTGGGCTCAGATCACATTATTCTCTACTCAGTCGCTTTCAATGGTCATTGTGATCTATCAACCCCAACATAATCTGCTGCCCCCTTCCCATTTTTCTGACCTCATTTCCTGTCTCTCTCCCTCTGACTCATAGTACTCCAGCCAAGCTGCTCTCTTTACTGAAACACAGCACACATTCCTGCCTCAGGACCTTTGCACTTGTCATCTCTCTACTTTGAAAGACTCTCCTCCCCCTCATATGCACATTGCTCAGTCCCTAACATCATTCAAGTCTCTGCTCCAATGTCACCTCATCAGAGAGACCTTCCCTGACATCCTATTTCACTAGTGTGCTCTCTCACCGTCTGCCACTCTCTGCCTCACATCATGCTCACTTTCCTGGTATTAGTTATCTCTTACTGGGTAACAGATCATCCCAAAACTTAATGGCTTGAATGACGACTGATTTATCATGGCACATGGTTTCTGTGGCCCAGGAATTGAGAAAGGGCACAGTGGGGGTGGCTTATGTCCACATGATTGGGGCCTCAGCTGACCAGTCACAGGCAGGGAACTGAGATGGCCAGTAGGCTCGTCCTTCTGCATGCAGGCTGTCACCTCGGGGTGCAGCTGGGGCAGTCAGCGTGGTCTCTCTGTGTGGCTGGGGCTTCCTTACCACTGCCAGCTCCTGGGAAGCCACATCCATACTGAACCAGAAGAAGGAACATCATCCAGAGATTCAGAAATGGAGAGAGATGTAGCCCCTGTGGTGTCGAGGTGCCTGCCATTGGGGTTGGGTGAGTCTGCTTTACTTAATTAGCACTGGGTGGCTGAGGTAGCATTCTTGGAATTTTATGGACTGAAGAAGGATGTGTACGTCTGCGTGATTCCATGAGAATGGCAACCCCTGGAGTTGCACAATATATTGCTCTTGTCTCCATAGCGGGTTTCCCCTTCCCTCTGCCATCGCGGCTTCCTCCGGGAACTCCTTCCCCACTCCATGGGATCAAGGGGAGGCTGTCAATCAGGGTGCCCTACTATGTACCACCCACCAGCCACAGGTCAGCCAATCAGAAAACTGGTTCCATTCTGCCAGCATCACGGCCTCGGTGATTGGTTCAGAGACCCCCAAGGGCTCCTGCTGGGTCCCGCAGAGCCCTCCCTCGGACTTCTCGGTCAGAGCAGGCGTGGGGGGATCGTTTGCCTTTAAGGCTTAAGGAGAGCTTTTCCCAAAGCAAATGCATTCGGATCCACGGGATCCTCACCGCCACTTCCATTCCAGAAGAAAGTCCATCTACTTAATTGCATACTTCTGAAGATGAAGAGAGATTTCTGCCCCTCCTGCCATCCCCATTTCACAATGCTGATTCAAGCATATCAGATACTAGCCTTTTCTGAGAGGGCGAAGCAAATGTAAAGGGGGGAAAAAGTACTGGCTTCCTTCCTTTAAATTTAGAGCAGGGGATCGCAACAAGGGGTCCGTGAGTTTGAACTGAAACTGAAAAAAAAATCATTATTCTTGTGGGGACGTGTTGGTGCGGGTGTGATGTATTTGTTAAATGACACACAGCATAGTGTGGACTTAGGAAGGGGTCCCTGGTTTTCACCTGACTGGCAAAGGGGTCCGTGGAACAAAAAAGGTTACAAACCCTTGACTTAGAGTGTTCTTTTAAATAAATAAATAAATAAATAAATAAATAAATAAATAAATAAATAAATAAATAAATAAATCTGCTTGCATATTTGTACCAACAAGACCATGTTTCAGTTTGGGATGCTGAATTCCTGGCAATGAAGGGTTTGAAGCAATCTCTGATTCTTTCATCTGTGTCTATTGCCCAGTGATTTTATGCCAGGCGTTATGTGAAGCACTGGGGATATAAAGAAGACATAGTTGCTCCCTCCCTCGGGTGGGTGGAGAGCTTTCAATCCACCCGAGCAGCAGAACATTAGACTTCAGTTCTCTTTTGTCTTTAGCTGTGACAATGGTTTCTAAAGCAATCAGCCAAGAGCCCTGAGGGTCGTCCCCACTATAACCTGTTAGCCCCAGATGAGGGGCTTGGAACCCAGCAGCCCCAGCCACTTCCTCAAGGTGCTTGGAAATCTGATAAGTCTCCCAGCAAATTTTCTCAGGTTTGTCCTCCAGCCACCTGTTCATTTATCTGGAAGCAATCTGAAATTTCAGAGTTTGGTTTTATTTTGCAGGGTTATTTATTTTCTGATTTCAAAATAAATTCTGTTTATCATCTTAAAATTCAAATACTTTATAAATGTACCATGCAAAAAGTCAAAGTCTACAACATGTACCAGAGAAAGCCACTATCACTAGTTTGGTATATTTTTCCACAGGACTTTTTTTTTCTTTTATAGATTTCTTTTTACTTATTTACCGCCCCCCCCCCCCATTGTTTTGCACCTACTGTTTGCTTTCTGTGTCCATTTGCTGTGTGCTCTCTGTGTCTGCTCATCTTCTCCTTAGGAGGCACCGGGAACTGAACCTGGGACCTCCTATGTGGGAGAGAGGCCATCAATTGCTTAAGCCTCCTCAGCTCCCTGCTTTCTCGTGTCTCTCATTGTCTTTCCTCTTTGTGTCTCCTTGCTGCGTCATCTTGTTGCATCACTTCGCTGCACCTGCCCATCACGCCAGCTCGCTGTCATGCTTGTCTTCTCTAGGAGGCACTGGGAACCGAACCTGGGACTTCCCATGTGGTACGCGGGAGCTCAATTGCTTCAGCCACATCTACTTCCCTCATCGGACTTTTTAATGCAAAAATTAACATATGCTATTTATTATCTTTTTACGGGACAGTTGTAAAACTATCACAAAACCATCCAGAGAATTCCAACACACTCCCACTCAGCCAGAATCTTTTAACATTTTGCCAAATTTGTCATATCATTCTTTCTCTCTACCTACCTATCATTTGTCTGTCTCTCTCTCTATATATATATATATAAATATATGTATATATTTATATATATTTTTTCTAAACATCTGAGAGTAGGTTATATACATCATACTGCTTGAACACTTAATATTTCCATGTACTTTTCCTAAGAAAAAAGATACTCACTTATGTAACCACCCTAACTACAGTTGTCAGGTTCAAGAAATTTAATATTGATATAAAGCTTATATTGACTCTTTAGTCTCTCTTTTTTTAATTGTGGAAACATATATGACATGAACTTTCCCATCTCAGCCACTCCTAGGTGTACAATTCCGTGGGATTAATCACATTCACAATATTGCACTATCCTCACCACCATCCATTATCAGAACTTTCCCATCACCCCAAACAGAAACCCTGTATCCATTATGCATTAATTCCCCAATCCCCACTGCCCCTAGTAACCTGTACTCTGCTTTCTGTCTCTATGAATTTGCATATCCTAGGTATTTCATAATAGTAAAATCATACAATACCTGTCCCATGTGTCTGGCTTGTTTCACTCAACATGATGTCCTGAAGGTTCAACCATGAACTTTGTTCCTTTTTATGGCTGAATAATATTCCATTGAATGTTTATACCACATTTTGTTTATCCAATCATCTGCTGATGGACGTTTGGGTTACTTCCACCTTTTGGCTATTGTAAGTAATGCTGCTGTGAACACAGACTTGCAAATATCTGCCTGAGTTCCTGCTTTCAATTCTTTTGGGTATAGACCTAGAAGTGAGACTGCCAGGTGCTATGGTAGTCCCATGGTAAACTTTTTGAAGAACAACCAAACTGTTTTCCATAGCAGCTGCACAATTTTACATTCCCACCACATTGTACCAAGGCTCCTATTTCTCCACATCTTTACAAGCACATATTTTCCATTTTTAAAAATAATAACCATTCTAGTGTGTTTGAGATGGTATCTCATTGTGGTTTTGATTTGCATTTCCCTAACGGCTAATGATGTAGAGCATCTTTTCCTGTGCTTATTGGCCACTTGTATATTTTTTTGGAGAAATGTTTATCCAAGTCCTTTGCCCATTTAAAAAAAATGGGTTCTTTGTCTTTTTGTTGTTGAGTTGTAAGTTTATTCTGGATATTTAACTTCTTACCAGATATATATGGTTTCCAAATGTTTTTTCTCATTCTGTTGGTTGTCTTTTCACTTTTTTGATAATGTCCCTTGCAAAAAAATTTTTAATTTTTTTGTGTTGTTTTTTTTCAAAGATTTATTTTATTTATTTATTTCTCTCCCCCGGCCCCACCCCTCGCCCCACCCCACCCCCGCCTTGTTGTTTGTGCTCGCCGTCTGCTCTCTGTGTCTGTTCGTTGTGTGCTCTCTGTGTCTGCTCATCTTCTTTTTAGGAGGCACCCTGAACTGAACCCGAGACCTCCCATGTGGGAGGGAGGTGGACAATTACTTGAGCCAGTTCCCCTCCCTGCTTATTGTGTCTCTCACTGTGTTTCCTTGTTGTGTCTCCTCATTGCATCATCTTGAAGATGAGCTGTCTTGCTCATCTTCTTTAGGAGGCACTGGGAACCAAACCCAGGACCTCCCATGTGGTAGGCAGGCACTCAACTGTTTGAGCCACATCTGCTTCCCAAGCTTTTAATTTTGATGAAGTCCAATTTATCTACTTTTTTCTTTTTCTTTTTTCTTTTTTTTTTTTTTTTTCATGCTTTTGGTGTAAAGTCCAAGAATCCTATGCCTAATACAAGGTCTTGAAGATATTTCCCTATGTTTTCTTCTAAGAGATTTATAGTTTTAGCTGTGATATTTAGGTCATTGGTCCATTTTGAGCTAATTTTTGTATATGATGCAACATTGGGGTCCACATTCATTCTGTTGCATGTTGACATATAGTTTTCCCAGGATATTTGTTGAAAAGACTGTTCTTTCTCTATTGATTGGACTTGGCATGCTTATCAAAAATCAGTTGGGGGAAAGTGGATGTGGCTCAAGCAGTTGGGTGCCCGCTTATCACATGGGAGGTCCCAGGTACAGTTCCCAGTGCCTCCTAAAAAAACAAGCAGACACAAAGAGCACCCAACAAACAGACACAGAGAGCAGACTGTGAGCACAAACAGCAAGGGGGCAGAACTAAATAAATAAAGTAAATCTTTTAAAAATGAGGAGTGGATATAGCTCAAGTGGTTGAGCACCTGTTTCCCACGTACAAGGTCCTGGGTTCAATCCTTGGTACCTCCTTAAAAAATTGACCATAGGGATGTAAATGTCCATTGAAAGAAAGCTAGAGAATAATCTAAGGACTGAATAACATAGTGAACCCAGAAGTAGATGAGAATTGTGGTTAATATTACAAGAATGTCCTTCTATGAACTAGAACAAATGTACATCTCTATTGCAAAGTAGTAAGAATGTGGAGAATCATAGGAAAAATACAATTAATGTAATCTATTGACTATAGTTAACAGCAATACTGTAATATTCTTGCATCATTGCCAAAGATGTACTGTGTTAATAATAGGGGGGTATGGAAAAAATATACCAAATGTACTCTATAGACCATAGTTAGGGGTAATATTCTGATGATATTATCTCATAAGCTGCAACAAATGTTCCACAACAATGTTGTGTGTTAGTGGAGGGGTGTTGTATGGGAATTCCACACATGTGCATGATTGTTTTGTAAGTTCACAACCTTCTAATAAAAATATATATTTAAAAAATCAATTGGCCATAGATATGTGGACTGGAGATTTGGTTTTAAAGCCAGCATGGAAAATAAAAAGCACTTACAGTCTGTGGTTGATGGTACAGATGCAAGAGTGTCCTTCTGTGAGCTAGAGCAGATGTACGTCACTATTGCAGGGTGGTGGGAATGTGGAGAAGCAAGGGAAAAATACAATTGGTGTGACCCATGGACTGTAGTTAACAGCAATACTGTAATATTCTTGCATCAATGCCAATGATGTACTGTGTTGATAATGGGGGGATATGGAAAAAGTGTGCCAAATGTACGCTACGGATCATGGTTGGTGGTCATAGCCTGATGATATTATCTCATATCTGTACAAATATTCCACCATGGTGTGGTGTGTTGGTGAAAGGGTGTTGTATGGGAATTCCACATATGTGTATGATTGTTTTGTAAGTTCACAACCTCAATAAAAATATATATTTTTTAAAAATAGGGGGAGAAATGGATGTGGCTCAAGCGATTGGCCTCCCTTCTACCATATCAGAAGTCCAGGGTTTGATTCCCGGGGCCTCCTAGTGAAAGGCCAGCTGGCCTGCATGGCGAGCTGGCCTAAGAAGAATGCTGGCCCGCGCAGGAGTGCTAGCCCACACAGAGAGTTGGCACAGCAAAAAGAGACACAGAGGAGAGACAATAAGAGACTCAGCAGACCAAGGAACTGAGATGGCACTAGAGATTGAGCACCTCTCTCCCACTCCAGAAGGCCCCAGAACACACAGAGAGCAGACAGTGAGCACAAAACCACAAGGGCGGGGGTGGGGTGGGGAGGAAATAAATAAATAAACAAACAAATAAATAAATAAATCTTTTAAAAAAATAGGGGGAAGCAGATGTGGTTCAAGCAACTGAGCTCCCACCTACCACATAGGAGGTCCCGGGTTCAGTTCCCAGTGCCTTCTAAAGGAGATGAGCAAGACAGCAAGCTGATGTGATGGGCTGGCTCCAGGAGCTGACGCAAAAAGATGATACAAGAGACACAAGGAGGAAAAACATAATGAGAGACACAACAAAGCAGAGTGCAGAGGTGTCTTAAGTGATTGGGTGCCTCCCTCCCACCTGGAAGGCCCTGCGTTTGGTTCCCAGTGCCTCCTAAAAAAAAAAAAAGGAAGATGAGCACACAACAAATAAATAAAATAAATCTTAAAAAAAAAAATAGAGATGGAAGCAGATGTGGCTCAAGTGGTTGGGCATCTGTCTACCATATGGAAGGACCTGGGTTCGATCCCCAGGATCTCCTGGTAAAATAAAAAGGCAAGCAGGAGAGCTGGCCTGCGCAGAGTGCTGGCCCGCGCAGGAGTGCTGGCCCATGCTGAGAGCTGGCGCAGCAAAATGATGCAACAAAAAGAGACACAGAAGAGAGACAATAAGAGATGTAGCAGACCAGGGAGCTGAGGTGGCACAAGAGATTGAACGCCTCTCTGCCACTTTGGGAGGTCCCAGGATCAGTTCCTGGTGCCGCCTAAAGAGAAGTCAAGCAGACAAAGAAGAACACACAGAGAGCAGACAGTGGGCACAAAACAAGGGGGGGAGGATAAACAAATCTTTAAAAAAAAAAAAAAAAAAAGAATGTGGCGCTCTGAAGAGGACCTTAAGCACAGCGTGGCTGTCTTCCTAAGTCAAGGAGACAGACGTTGGAGTTGAGAAAGTCTACAGTGACTGGGAGTTGTTGGGAGAGTTCTGGAGAGGAAGGAACAACACAGAAAAAGAGTTCCAGTAATCTGCATAAGAATCCCCTTCAGTCTTTGCTAAATACTAAGATACATAAGCATAGGGTAAAACTACAAGGTTAGACAAAGAGAGACTGGGAAACTGTGAACTGAACAATTCTCAGAGCTCAGACAGGTCTAGAAATCCTTCCAGTTCCCCAAAGCCAGAGTAGAGTTCTTCTTTATCACTCATGGTATTCAGGAGAGACCACAACAGGAGAGCCCCTTCATAGTGGGACTAACTATCCCTAGAACAGGGGTTCTTAACAAGGGCTCTGTGAGTTGAATTGAAATTCAAAAACACATCATTCTTGTGGGGACGTGTTGGTGCGGGTGTGAAATATTTATTAAATAATACACAGTACAGTGTGGACTTAGTAAGGGGTCCATGGTCTTCACCTGACTGGCAAAGGGGTCCGTGGAACAAAAAACTCTGCCCTAGAATAAAGGCTATGCTAGTCCTATCCTAACAAAGCTTATAAAAAAGCCTGGAAAGGATCACATTGAACTGCAAGTAACTTAACTGCCTTCTAGAAGAAAATCCAACACTCTTGAAAGTAAGACAACAAAATCCAGACATTCAACAATTTAAAATTACGATGTTCAGCATCTAATAAAAAACTACTAGATAAGCCAACAAGCAGTCAAATATAACCCAAAATTAGGAAAAATAGCAGACCTAGAATTAAACAGATGATGGAATCAAAAGACAGGACCTTAAAACAGCTATTTCAAATATTTAAAGGAAAACATGAACCATGAGGAGAGAAATGGAAGAGATCAACAAAACTAAATGGAAATGCTAGTAATAAAAAATATAACATCTGAAGTAGAAAATTCACTGGATGATATTAACAGCAGGTTTAACACTACAGGATAAAAAGATCAGTAAACTTGAAGACATAGCAATAAAAACTATCCGAATTGATGAAAGATTGAAAAAAATTAGAGTCACAGTGACCTGTGGGACAATATTAAGTAATCTAACATATGTGCAATTGTAGGCCTGGAGTAAGAGGAAAGAAGAGAGGAGCAGAAAAAAATATTTGAAGAAGTAATAGCCAAATTTTTCAAAATTTGATGAACTCTATCAAATCATAGCACCAAGAAAATAAACCTCAAGCAGGGTAAAAATGAAGAAAACCACAAGATACATTATAATCAAATCCTAAATATCAGTAACTAAGAAAAATCATAAAAGAAGCCAGTAAAACAAACAAACAAAAACCTTCATTAAATACACAGGAACAAAAATCAGATATTTCTGGCAGATATACAAGCTGGAAGACAAGGGAACTACATCTTTAAAGTACTGAAAGAAGACATCAACTTAGAATTCAACCAAGTGGAAATATTTCAAAAATAATGGGAAAATAGGCCTTTTCACCATGTAAAAGTGAAAGGATTTGTCACCAGTAGACCAGTACCACAAGAAATGATCAAGAAAATTTGTCAAGTGGAAGGAAAATAAGAGATGGACACCTGGATATATTCAAAGGAATAAAGAATGCCGGAAGTGGGAAAGAGGGTACATATGAAACACTGCTACTTTCTGTTTTTAATTAAAAGGTACTTTAGGGAGCAGATGTAGCTCAAGTGGTTGAGCACCTGCTTCCCATGTACAAGGTCCTAGGTTCAATCCCCGGTACCTCCGGAAAAAAAAAAAAAAGGAATTTAAATTAAAGTGCATTAATTTTTTTAAAAAGTAATTGAAGTACATAGTGGAAAGGGGGGTTGGGAAACAAAAGCAATTTTACAGTAGAGAAACCTGACAACACTGCTCAGCCAGGCAGTCAAGGTTCACGGCAACAGTGATAAGCAGTGTAGATAGGATGTGCGTTGAATGTGATGTGATGAGAAAGGCACTTGGCCTCTGTGGTCTTCCTCTCACAAACATACAAATCAGACAAATCCCAGCAGAAGGATATTCTACAAAATACCTGATCAGTACTTCTCAAAATTGTCAGAGATATCAAAAACAAGTCTAAGACTGTTTTTACAAAATACAAATACAAATATACTAGAGAGAAGGAAAAACAATAGCAGCTATGTATGGCAGAGGAAGCACAGAGAGATTGATAAGTAATGAGTTTTGTTTGTTTATTATTTTTATTATTGGAATAATGAAAATGCTCTCAGAATGATTAAAGTGATGATGCTCAAATATGTGATTACACCGAATACCATTGATTGTACACTTTGAATGGAATCATACTTTGCTAATATGTACCAATAAAATTGGTTTGTTAAAAAACAAACAACACAAAAAAAAGTCTAAGAAACTGTCACAGCCAAGAGGAGCCTAAGGAGACACAATGGAAAACATAATGTGGTGTTCTGGATGGGATCCTGGATCTGAAAAGGGACATTAGGTTAAAAATGAAAGAAATCTGAAGACTTTAGTTAATAATAATTAATGTTGATTAATTAATTACAATAAATGTACCACACTAATGTAAGATGTTAATAATAGAGGAAACTGGGTGTGGGGTTCCTGGGAACTCTTGGACTACCTGTGCTATTTTTCTGTAAATCTAAACTGTTTTAAAATTTAAATTTTATTAAAAAATAAGAGTGTTTAAGCAAAAATAACAATATATTTTAGGTTCTATAACATAAGTAATAATAATATTTATGACAAAAATAGCATGAAAGACATGCTCAGAAATGGAAGTATATTGCTACAAGGTTTTTACATTACATGTGAAAAGTCACAGTATCATTTGATGGTAGATTGTGATAAGTTACAAATGCATATTTAAGCCGGACAGCAATCACTAAAAATTAAAACAAAAGATAACAGCAAATATGCCAATAGTGAAGATAATATACAATCCTAAAAATAACTTAGTTAATCTGAAAAATAACCCCCCCAAAAAAAGCAAGAAAAGCAGGAAAACACAGATGAGACAAATAGAAAACAAATAGTATGATGGTAGACTTAAATCCAACCATATAAAAATTATTTTAAATGTAAACGATCCACACATTCCAATTAAAAGCCAGAGATCGCCAGGCTGCATAAAAAAGCAAGCCCCAACTCTGTGCTACCTGCAAGCAACCCACTTTAAATATAAGGACACAGATAGGTTAGAAGCAAAAGAATGAGAAAGACATGCTATGCAAACATTAAGCATAATAAAGTGGACTGGTCATAGAAATTTCAGACAAAGTAGATTTCAATCCAAGGAATATCACCAGGGACAAAATGGACATTCCAAACTGATAATGGCATCGATTCAAAGGCCCTAAGGATCCCAAATATATCTGCCCTTAATAACCCAAGACTGAAATACACATACACACGGTATGTAACTCAAAACAAATATTTTCTTTGACACATGTGGTGGGAGTTTATTGCTAAGATTCATCTCTATATATTAAATTGCTGGGTCAAAGACCATGTGGATTTTAAATTTTGATACCTACCACCACATTGCTCTCAAATGATGTTATACCAATTTATACTTCCCCAATAATGGGAGACGGCAAAGGAACAGCCATCACCACAGCAAGCAGAAGGGTTAATCTTTTCTCATCATCTACTACTCTGTGCCTGGCTATTCCATTTATTAACATTCTACTCCTGAGGGAGGTACTCTGATTCTCCCCCATTTTACAGATGATTGATATAGTAGAGAATTATTATAAAAAGTAATGTGGGTGCAGGGAGGCCAGACACCCCAAGTTATGATGGTCACTAAGCCAGGAATGGTTGGGTAGGTGAAAAATGGAGAGTAGAATACCAACTTGCCTTGCATCTTCTCCTCGCTCTCAGGATTGCTTTGCTTTGCTTTATTACCGCTGAAGCCTGAGCCAGCATAAACTGCTTCACCTTTCTTTGTGCACTGCACAAAAATTGGAGACTGGGTGCCCTGCAAAGATTTCAACCACCTCCCACCCCTGACCCCACCCCTAGCCGGCTTAACATGTTTCCTTCCATTGTGAAAAGAAAATTCCATGAATGCAGATGCTGAATCTCCTGAAATTTTTTTTGTGTGTGTCTGCAAGGTGCTTACCTAAGTTGAGCTTTGCAATTGGAATGCAAAGGGCACCAAAGAATCTCAATCGCATTAGAGAAGATAAGCAGTTATCAGGTGGTTTGAATGATTTGGGTGGTTAAGTATTTTACAAATGAAGCCACTTTCAAATACTGAGCATTCATCAGGACTAATGAACTGGCTCTGGTTCGGGAAAGCCATCATTTCTAACTTTTGCTTTTGGTGTACTAATTTTTTTTTCCTACCGGTTGCAGCTAACACAGGTTTTGATTTTACAAATTAAAGAGCCCAGAAAATCTTCCTACTTTGTTGCCCACAAATCCCCCAATTCACCAAGTGCAATCGCACAGTAATCAAAGGTTCATCTGTTTTGTCAAATTAGGGTATGGGACAAAATAAGTTAATTTGGGGTTTCCTTCTAAGATGCCAACTTCCATTTCTGAAAGTAAAATGCCAAGGCAAACTGAGAGCCCCTGGAGACCACATCCTAAAGTGAAAACTCTCATGGTCTTAGAAAAAAACAAAACACAACTGTCCCCAGTGCATCCTGATCATTTTTAAATCACCTTTTTTTTTTTCTCTTTCTGACTAAAGACGTTCTCAGGATTTGGAAAAAAAACCGTTTACTGGACAAGTTGCAATATTCATCATAATGACAGAAATGACAAAGATTGAAAAAGCCAGATGCCAACCCATTGACAATTTGAGGACCTGCTGGTAGAATAACCCGGGGAGGTTTTATGCCTGCATGTACTCAATTATAAGTGGGTAAGTTGAGAAATCCTGACTCCAATTATAAAGCAAGGGCAAAATCCCTTGAATCCTTTCAAGGCATCTATCTTCTCAGATCAGATTGTATGCTTTCTCTTCCCTACACCCCACCCCCTCCTGTATTTCCATAAACAATATGACTGTCGGCTGAGCCCCTTGGTCAGCAAATAAAGGCAGAGGGCTAAGTAAATTTGCTTCCCAGCAATTATTTTTGTGAGGTCACTGAGTTAAGCATTAAAAGAATACTACTGCAGAGGGGCAAATTCAGTAACTGTATGATTTGTGCGGCAAAACTGACAAAAGAACTCAGACCCTCGTTTTACTCATAGCCACAGAAAAACCCCGAGCACTGGGCCTTTGTTCCCTAACTTTATCTCAGTCTTAGATCCGAAGAGGACTCTTTCACAGGAACAGCTAATCCCTCCTGCACTCTGCTTCCCAAAGAATTTCCATCTGGTCATTTGGTCTGAGTCTACACCTGCAAATTATCAGGATAATTATGATCATTAAAAAAAGAAAGAAAGAGAAAAGGAAGGAAAGCTACCCAGATCTTTTGTATCTGGGATAGGGATTGGCAACTTTTTTCTGTAAAGGGCTGGAGAGTGACTGTTTCCGGCTTGGCGGGCTCCTGTGTTGACCACTCAACTCCGTGCAGCCGCTTGAAAGCAGCCACTGGCGACACGTACGTGATGGATGCGGCTGGGTTCCAATAAAACGTGCTTTCTGGACATTGAAATGTGAATTTCAGGTAACTTTCACTTGCCATAAAATGGCATCCTTCTTTTGATTGCTTCTCAACCGTTTAAAAACGTGGACACCATTCTTAGCTTGTGGGCAGATCTGACCTGCCGGCTTTAGTTTGCAGACCCTTAATCTCGAAACACTCTGACCTTGGAAAACCCCCTTCGGTCTCAGTGATATGGATGATGTTTAGTGGATGTTGCTACACTCCCAGGGAAGTGTGGGCGCTTGAGAACACAGCTGGAAAATGATTTCTAGATTTTAATACCCTATTCGAAATGTAATAAGGAATTCCAGGAATTTAAGCCAGGACGCTGGACTTCATGGCATCTCCTCTGAAAACTCCTTATCAGACTTTGAATTGCAAGTTAACCCATCCAAATCCCAGGGAAGCTAGCATTACAGATATAGAGAGAAAACTGCCACCCGAGTGCCTTCCTGTAAACCAGGATTTTCAGCATCAGCACAATAGACATTTTGGACTAGATAATTCTTGGGCAGGGGGTGGGGGCAGAGAGTCCTGGGCATTGCAGGATATTTAGCAGCACCCCTGCCTCTACCCACGAGATGCCAGTTGCATCCCCAAAACAACTGAAGATGTTTCTGGGCATTGCCAAATGTCCCCTGGAGGGCATTTGAGAAGTACTGTTCTCAATCAGCGCTGTCAATAGCCCTTTCTGCCGTGGTGGAAGTAGTCTGTAACCACAGCTTTCAGTGGCCACCTGCCACATGTGGGGGCTGAGCACGTGAAATGGGGCTGGTGTGCCTGGGAACTGAATTCTCCATTTCATTCATTTTAATTGATTTAAAGTTCAATTTCAATAGCTACGTGTGACTAGTGGCTACCATATGGGACAATCCAGCTCTAAATCATGATCCCCTCCCTCACCTTCCACAGGGCATCCGAGGAAGCATAGCTTTGTGTTAAGAGCAGAGACTCAAGTGAGACACTGATTGATTCTTTCACGCATTCCTTTATTCGGTCAGCATATGTATACTGAGCACCTACTATGTGCCTGGAACTGTGCCGGGGATAACCTAGATGAACAAAATTAAGTCCCTGCCTTTATGGGTCTTACATTCTAGTGGAGGAGGAAAGACAGAAAAAATCAAAATAAATTAATTGCAAGTCATAATCAGGGCTCTCTGAAACAGAAGATGGTTGAGTGAGGTTTTCCTTTAGATCAGATATTTGGAAAAGTCTTTTCCAAGCTTAGGGGATGGTTTAAATTTAAATATCTTAATCAAAATTGAAACAGGAATTGCTGAGCACAATCTAAGGTGCCTGGAATAGAACAAAGGCTGAATAAATATGAGCTGATCTTCAAAGCCCCCATTTCCGGAGCTTTTACTACATGTACAAATTGCGAGGCACTCTTCTAATCTTCACAGTGATGTTACCTCTATTATCCCCATTTAACAGATGAAGAATGAGGCATGGTAAGTGTGGCAGTCTGAGATTATTTTTGTGAATTCTAAAAAAGAGAAGGGTTATGTTTGTAAACTCCGGGTGTGATACCCTTTGATTGCATTTGATTCAGTGAGGGGCCACTGATTAAGTTTACTTGATAAAATCAGTTTAGGGTTTCTAATTGGGTTATGTCAGTAAGGAGTAACTCAGGTTGCGTCCCCACCTCCTTTGGCCTATATAAAGGGACACTCACTCAGGAAGATACACAGAAGAAGACACAAGAAGAGAGAGGTAATCTTGTCAGTTTTGATCCTGGAGCCCCGGGGAGAGATATTTTGCAGCTGAAGAAAACTTAGTAGCTGAGAAGGCCCAGAAAGAAACGATCCCTATGCTAGCCTACAGCTGAGATCAGAAGCTGGGACCACAGAGCCTTAAGAGGAAGAAGGAAGAGAGACAGGCAGAGACCACCCGCCATCTTGCTTCAACACATGGCAGCTGACTTTGGTGAGAAAGTACCTCATATGGTACCTTGAGTGGGACTCTTTAGGGCCTTGTAACTATAAGCTTTTACCCCAAATAAATACCTTTTATAAAAGCCAACAGATTTCTGGTACTTTGCATCAGCACCCCTTTGGCTGACTAATACAGAAACTCAACATTATTCACCTCAACAGATGAAAATTGAGGCATAGGTACTCGCTCAACATTGCACCACTAGGAAATCATAGATCCAGTATTCAAACCCAATCGGCTATATGGAATCTCTGCATGCTAGTCTATTACCTATAGCAATTCACTTGAATCGTGCAGCGCTCTGGGGCCAAAATATATTAGCACCAGTTTTTAAACAGCCACAGCTTTCAAAGTAGAGGGAGGGAGACGTAAGTTGCTCTCCTGTTCTGGGGAAAAAGACTTCGCTTACATTCTTTATCACTTGATTGAAATCTCCTTGCCACCGTGAATTCTTCAATGGTAAATTGTAACCAGTCTTGGGTGCCTGACATCTCTGGTTTCTGGGTGTTATGGAGAACACTGCCTGCAATTCATCCTACCTGAGTGAAATCTGAGGCACTGGGTCTCAGCTGCAAATAAGAGAAAAATGTTAACATTTCTCTGGCCAAGGCACTGGCCAATCAGAACAGATGCTGGGGGCAAGCCAGCCCCATGGCCCACCAGTTCATACCAGCTCAGAACTGGCCCTTGAGGAGCACATATATTGGCAAAGTTGATACTACAGAGCTAAATTTTTCTTTTATATCACAATTTTTCAATGTAGTTCTATGTGGGGTGGTGACCATAGAAATCCTGGAGGCTGTTTTTCAGGTACACCATACTAGAGCTATGCGGGCATGCTAAATAATGGCAACAGCTAACACTTATTAAGTAGGAACTGTATGCCGGGCATTCTTGTAAGGGCTTCACCTGTATTTGCTCATAACCCTCCCAATAACCCTATGAGATCAATTCTATTATCATGCTCATTTTGCAGATGAGGAAACTGAGGGCATGAGATGTTCGGAATCCTTGCTTAAGGTCACACAGCATGTGAGCAGCTGAGCTAGGATTTGAACTCGGAGCCCGTGCTCGTGACCATTACGTTGTGCTGCTGTCTGGTCCCCACTGCCTTCCCGCCCATCCCCACCCCACCCTGGTGCCCTGCCATCCCATCCCTTCAGCAGGTGTCAAAGAGGAAGAAGAAAAGACACTTGCTCTTTGGCTCAGTACAAAACAGTACAAAACAAGAGCTATACCAGCCAGCTCAAACTGCCCTGCTAATTGCTTCTTGGAAGAGAAGTCCCCAAAGGCTGGCTTTCTAGAAGAGTCCCTGTAGGTAGCAAGGCAGTCACATTTTCAACACAATCCTTTGCAGCCAGGATCCCATCCCAGGTGGCCACACGTTCAAGTGACTCCTGACCTAGATTATCAGGCTGAGTTCTTGTTCCTTATGCCTCACCCCCTGCATCCATGCCAAAAGTGTCTCCTGGGATGGCCAAGGGTCTCCTTCCATCTCTCTGGCCTTGACTTGGCACCATCTTAGAGAAGTCATTTATTAATCCCCATCATTTACTCAACACTATTAAGTGCCTACTACGTGTCAGGTACTATTCTAGAGCTAATGGCAAATAAAACACACACGGTCCAGCACTCACAGGGTCTAATTGGAGAGGCAAATATTTACAAGAACTTAGACAAGTTATTTAATTATACCGTTGAACAGTGCAATGATGGAAGAACTCAGGAGCAGGAGAAGGTGAGCATGCCTGGCACCATGAGTGAGATGGCACAAGATGGCAGAGAATGGGGCTGGAGCCATTCCATGGAGCCAAATCACTTAAGTCTGGGGAGGGATGGCAAAGAATGGAGAGTTTTTCCTTACACAATGGAGAACTGCTGAAAGGGTTGTGCTTTTTTTTTAATACAATTTTTAAAAATTTTAATATAATCATATACCATAAAATTCACCCTTGTAAAGTGAACAATTCAATGGTTTATGGCATAGTCACAGGATTGGGCAACCATCACCACTATCTAATTTGAGGACATTTTCATCATTCCCCACAAAAAAACCTGTACCCATTAGTAGACACTTCCCATTCCCCACCCTCTCCAGCTCCTAGCTGGCTTATTTCACTTAGCATCATGTTTTTAAGATTCATCTATGTTGTAGCATGTATCAGTACTTCATTCCTTTTTATGGCTGAATATTTTCCATTGTATGGATATGCCACATTTTATTTATCCTTTCATCAACTGATGGACATTTGGGCTGTTTCCACTTTTTTGCAATTATGAATAATGCTGCTATAAATATTTGCATAAAAGTTTTTTGTGTGAACATATAAATTCAATTCATTTGGGTATATACCTAGGAGTAGAATTGGCAAATCATATGGAAACTATGTTTAACATTTTAGGGAACTGCCAAATAGTTTTTCAAAGTGGCTATACCATTTTACATTCCCACCAGCAATGTATGTTCTTGCCAACATTTATTGTCATTTTAAAAAATTATAGCCATCTTAGTGGGTGTGAAGTGGCATCTCATTGTGCTTTTGATTTGCACAAATGAGTGACTAATGATATTAAGCATCTTTTCACGTGCTTTTTGGCCATTTATATATCTTGTTTAAAGAAATATTTATTTGAAGTCTTTGCCCATTATAAATTATGTTGTCTTTTTTGTTTTAAGATTTATTTTATTTACTCTATTTTTCTTTATTTATTCCCCCCTCCCCCAGTTGGTTCTCTCATCTGTCTGCTCATTGTTTGCTCGCCTTCTCCAGGAGGCACTGGGAAACAAACCCGGGACCTCCCACATGGGAGGCAAGTGCCCAACGGCCTGAGCCACATCTGCTGGCTTGTGGCATCTGCTCATTGTGGCGGGGGTGATGTCTAGCTCGTCTTCTTTTAGGAGGCCCTGGGAGCCTGAACCCTGGACCTCCCATGTGGTAGGCGGGCACCCAATTGGTTGAGCCACATCCACTTCCCTGTGTTGTCTTTTTGTTACTGAATTGTAAGGGTTCTTAGATATATGATTTACAATTGTTTTATGGAAAGGTTTTTAATCAGGACAGTGAAATGTTCAGATTAGTGGTTTAGAAAGATGACTTCTAAAGTTTCCTTTCATCCTTAACTGATTATCAAGAAATAAGATGATAATGGTGCCTGTGGATTCCTTTGTATGTTCAATCCATCAGTTAGGATTGGCGTGATTATTAAGAATATCAGTGGTGGCCAGAATAATGATACATAAATCATCATGTGCCAGGTATTGTTTTAAGCACTTCTCATGTTTTAAATGGATTTAACCCTCCTATAATTACAATTAGCAATCCCATTTTATTATTTTTTTTTTTAAAGATTTTTTATTTATTTATTCATTTATCCCCCCTTGCTGTTTGTGCTCACTGGGTCAGCTAACCACACCGTGCAGGCGGGCTTGCCTTCACCAGGAGGCCCCGGGAACCGAACCCTGGGCCTCCCATATGGTAAACGGGAGCCCTACTGATTGAGCCACAGCCGCTTCCCAGCAATCCCATTTTATAGATGCAAAAACTGAGGAGTGGAAAATTTAATTACCTTACCCAGGATCGCATAGCTACTAAGTCATGGGGCTGAGATTTGAATGCAGACTTCTTACTTCCAGGTCTGAATATGTAACCACAACAATATGGTGAGTTCGGGGGGTAGCAAGAGATTTCTTCTCATCTGAGACCTCTGTTGCCTAGTTTTTCCCAGAGGTAGGCCCTCAGCCTCATCAGTGAGATATTGAGTTGTTTAATTAGTTGATTCCCAGGCCCTTTTTCTGCTTAAAAATCTGTAATGCCATTGTTACCAAGCAACAGGCTCATCACCTGATGTGCACAGAAGTCAATGCCATCACACCAGGATTTCAAGGAAAGAAAGAGTTTATTGTGAGGCAGCCAAGCAAGGAGACAGGAGGCAAGGCTCAAATCTGTAAGGGAGATTTTATGGGAATGGGAGGTGAGAGGTGGGGACAGAGGTGGGGAAGTTTGACTTGGCATAGTCCAATTGGTTAATTATAGAGTTGTCCATATGTGGTAGAGTGGATTTTATGCCAGATCTTCCTTACTGAAGGAGCTGACATCTGTTCCTGGTGTCTCAAAATTCATCTAAAGGACAAGAGTCGATGTTTTCTGCACATGACTCAGGTTATATGTCCTCAGTTAAGCAAGCTCAGAAGAAAAGTTTACAGAAACAGAGGATCCCCCCCACCCCCACCCCACCAAACCAGTTTTGGCCTGCCCACAGTGCCCATGGCCACTTCCCTCTTACCAGGGCATTTAGAGAAGGCTTTAGAGTTCACAGTCTATTTCATTTACATCATCCCAAAGAGGCAGTGCTGAGTGGGATGGGACACAGTCTTTGCCAGATGTTCCTGAGTTCAAATCCCAGCTCTGACACTTACAGGCTGTGTGGTGGTAGGCAGGTTACTTAACCTCTCTTGGGCTCAGTGTCCTCAACTGTTACATGGGTATACTAATTATTGCCCCCACTGTATAGTTTATTTCATTAGTTAAGCGACATATGGATTTACAGTGCTCAGTTTTACATCCAATTAAATATTAACTGCTAATTTTGATGATAATTGTGGCAGTTTGAGATTATTTGTGAATTTCAAAAAGAGAGATTATGTTTGTAAACTGGTCTGTTCCACTGGGTGTGATCCCCTTTGATTGTATTAGATTTAGCTGCAATGTCTTTCATTAAATTATGTTAAGATTAGGACTTTGATCTGACCACATCCGTAGGGTGTAACTCAAGTTGTCTTGTATCAGCCTTGGTAGGCTGATATAAATGGGGTCTCACTCAAAAAGACATAGAAGAAGACACACAGAAAGGAGAAGACTCAAACAGCTAAAGCCCCAGGAACGAGCCCTATACCAGCCTACAGCTGAGATCAGAAGAAGCTGGGCCCACTTTAAGAGGAAGAAGAAAGGAGAGGCCAGGCAGAGGTCGCCTGCCATCTTGCTTCAACCCGTGGCAACAGACTTTGGTGAGAAAACACCCTTGAGGTGGACTCTTTAGGACCTTGTAACTATAAGCTTTTACCCCAAATAAATACTCTTTATAAAAGCCAACAGATTTCTGTTACCTTTCATCAGCACTCCTTTGTCTGACTAATACAGTAATAAATAATAATAATTTATTAACCCAGCGAGACAGGAATCACAGTTTCATTTGGTCAGTGAGGATTTTGGAGTCAGAGAGAATGAGTGGTCAGCTCCAGATCCCACTGCTGGTGTCAGGGGAGGCCTTGAACTCTGACCTACCAACAGGGGATCTTTGAGGCTTTTCTCCCATGATTTGCCCAGAGGCCCTTAGGAACCAAATGTACACATTTCATATGGGAATTATTTATTTAGTCTGATTCTGGAAACACCATAAAATCTTGCATGACAAAATGTCTAATTCCTACACTTTTCTTTTTCAAATACATCCACTCAAGGGAAATATGAATATATATTTTCAAGTTATATGTGAATTGTATTCAGACAAAAGGAATTATTTTTTGAAAAACAAATAGAGACAGTGTGAAGCCCTGATATTACAATATAATAGCAAGGAAAAATTACAATTCAATAGTCAATCATAAGATTTAACTGAGGGTCAAAGTATACCATGTCACACGTGCTTTTAAAGATAATAAGGAGAGTTCCAAATGAGGAGGACATGAAGGATTAAACAATCTCCTTTTTCTTCAAATTACAGATTCCAAGATTAAGCCTAAGGTATTTGTTCCTGTCACAAATGCTGTTTATTTTTCATCAGCTCTGATAGGTAGCACGTCTTCCTGAGGTGGTGGTGGTGGGGGGAGCCCTCAGCCTTAAATGAGGCCATTTCAGGAAGGCTATTGACTGAGTAGTAAAATGCCACTGTGTTTGTCATGGAACTCTTCTCCCTGCTGAGAAGCAAAAGATTTTTCCCCCAGCACCATCACTGTTAAATCCCTTACCGGTCAGGAAGGAAATGTGAACGATCAATTTCTAGAAGCCGAGCTTTCCATCCAAACTCAATGGAGAATTTTAGGGTGGCCTGCACAGAGTTTCCCAGAGGCTTGGTGAGGAGAATTCGGTGCTGACATTTAATCAGGCTTAATTCTGATTGTGGCTGAAGCAGCTTGGGCGTGTAAATTGCAGGAAGCATCTGAGAACTAAAGATGTTCCCCTCTGAGGCGGTTTTTGTCAGGAAGGGGTAATGTCCAGGATCATAAATTGCCCTGAGGCTTTTCAGGAGTTTATGAGCTCCCAGGCCTCCTCCACAATGGGATGCAGGATGACTCTTAACACCTCATTAAGGTTGTTTTTTACCAAATGCCAATAATAAAAAAGGAGCCCTAAAAGCCCCTCTCATTTTTATTCAGAATCCTCTCCTCTGGAATATAAAAAGATGTCATAAAATGGAAATACAATGGAGAGCCCCTCAGTGTCTCATCTTGGGTAGACTCGTTAAAATGTTCATGTTGGGCAAGTCGAGGCTGGGCCCCTGCCGCGGCAAGTGCCTCCCCCTCCTGGCAAAGCCACCTTGCCCCCTGGCGCCTGGCTCATTTCATCTCCAAACGCAGAATGTTATTTTGGACTTTTTCTCTCTGATCACAGCACAGCTTTGCTCTTGAGGCCTTTTCAAGAGCTGTCCCTGAAGGAAGCCTTTTTATTTATCCGTTAGTCTATGGCATCTCTTAGGGTCAAAATTAATTAGGGGGAAAAAAAAAGAGTGGTCAGTGCTCGAAGTGGGGGTGTATTCATAAATCCAGGGGTGGTGAGAAAAGTTGCTATAAATGAGCCCTGGGAGTTTGTTCTTGTTTCTGGAGATTCTCCTGTGAGGTAGTACTTGGACCACCCTGGGCTGGAGGGCTGCCTCGGGTGCTATCCAGCCCTGTGAGGCGGGGCCCAGGACCTCTCCTCCCTGGGCCCCTTTCCTCTAACGTACATGACACGAAGGAGGGCAGTACCTAGCTCCAGGGTAGGAGATGTGGATTAAATAAAGCAATGCCTATAACATGGTCAGCACGGCGCCTGGCAGACAGAAAGCCCCCAAGGAACTGGAGGCTTAGTATTCATTCAATCCTTCAAGTATTTAGTACCCACTAGTTCATTTATTCAGCTCTTTACTGGGTGCTTATTTTGTGTCCAGTACTGTTCTAGGCCCTGGGAGTCCAGCATCAAACAAGCACATTTCTCTACCCTCCTGGGGCTAACATTTAGTAATTATTCACCAAGGCAGGCAGGATCAAATCTCTTCTTTGACCTTTGCTAGCCCTGTGACTCTAGACAGTCCCTACAGTCTGGGGTGAGGCCCCCCCTAGGAAGCGTGTGCCCTTTGCTTGTTTCAGCCAGGGGTTCTCTACCTGGGCACGATGAACATTTGGGGCCAGTATTTCTCCGTGGCGGGGAGGGAGCGCTGCCCCGGCCACTGCAGGATGTCGGGCAGCCTGCCTGGTGTCCGCCTGCCAGATGCCAGCAGCAGCTCCCACCCCCCAGCCACACAGTTACATGCACCAGACATTGCCAGATGTCCCCTGGTTAGGGAGCACTGGTCTGGAAGAACCCCTAGCTCCCCACACCTCACTTTCCTACCTCAGAGCTGGGATATCTTAGCCGTTTCATAGACAGATGTGAGAAGTGAGGGAAGTGAAGCACTTGCCTGGCAGGTAGTGAGCCCTCCATAAAAGTGACCTAAATATCGATCCTGAGGGTTAGGGCAAAACACTCGCCTAGCTCACCTCTGAAAAGAACGTTGGTGAAGCCAGCTTGTGGAGTCTTCCCCTGTGGTCACAGTCACTCTGACGTGCCCCTCGCTTGGTGGGGAAAGCTCACCAAATTCTCACTCAGGTGGATGAGGAGCAGGTGGGTTTGCTGAGAATGATTTGTTGACCTTTCTCCCAACGTGGCCTTTGCCAGTGAAAGGTTCCAGACAGTTACAGAAAATGAGACGTGACTTTTTAACACACAAAGACAGTTCAGTGGCAAGACAGGCCCCTCTCCGGTGTATTCTCCTAACTGCCAGGTTAACAATCAAATTATGTTTGCTTCCAAAGTCTCTTTTTTGTGCCAAGTTTCTAGAAATCCCAGAAATCCCAATTTGTGCAGGAGGCAGAAGAAAAAAGAGGAAGAAGAAGTTAAGCAGTTAAGAGCATGGGCTCTAGAGACATAGACTCAGTTGAAAGTGTGACCTTGGACAAGTGACTTCAGGTTTTTGAACCTCGGTTTCCTCAAATGTCAACTAGGGATCATAATAACAGCAAGCCAGTTAAGTTGTGAGGATTTTAGAAGAAAAAGCAAGTGAAGTGTTGTCTTCGCCCGGTGCCTCACACATGGTCACTAAATGCGAACAAAAATTCCGTTGTCCTACTGCATCCCTGACTCTGCTTGGCCCCCAAACTTTCCTGATTTCAGCACTCAAAATCTCGTGTCCCAGGAAATGCTTAAGTCCTGGGCACTCAGGATTTAGGTTGGCCGTCCTAAAAAATGACTTTGAAAGTGATTTTCTGGCTCAGTGTCCTAGGCAGAAACCACCGTGAGGTTAAACTGTGACTAGCTGGTGGTTTGAAAGAGCCCCTGGCCACATGGGCTGGACCAGGAGGGAATATGCTTTGTGAATTTCGCAGGAGGTTTACGAGCAATCTTCTTGAAGGTTTAATGGCCCCGGGGTGATTTATCCTATCTGGAGAATCATTGCTATACGGAGAAATCTGGTTCTCCAAACTCCTGCTTTCCTTTACCATCAAACCTTTCATCTTCCCTGAGAGCTGCCCATCCTCCATAAATAACCTTCTCAGGGCCACACAGAGGCAAGGCCTGCAAGACTGGACTTCCCAAATAGTGGTTTCATAAACCAGTTTGACCAGAATATGGGAATACTTCATAGAAGCTACTGGGAATATGTTAAATGGGTGGGAAGAAGTAGGGGATGGAAGTGGCAGGTTTGAGGAGTTCTGAGCTCAGATTCACATACAACATGTCCTCTAAGCTGGCACCCTTAAGCCCTCCTAAGCTAACTTCCCTCAATGTCTCTGAGTACTTAAACTGTAAGAATTTCTTTCCCTAGTAAAATCCTTATCAGATGGGGGTGAACAATAATATTGTCCAGATACCATTTTGTCTTTTTTTTTAAACTTATTTATTTTTCCCCACCCACTCGTTTGCACTTGCTATGTCTGTGGTCTTCCTTGTTTCCTTAGGAGGAAATGGGAACTGACTCTGGGACCTCTGATGTGAGAGGGCGGCACTTAATTGGTTGAGCCACCTCCACTCCCTGCTTTGTTGTGTCTCTCATTAAGTTTTCCTCATGTCTTTTGTTGCATCATCTTGTTGTATCAGCTCGCTGCGACTGCCCACCACACCAGCTTGCTGTCTTGCTCAGTTTCTTCAGGAGGTACAGGGAACCGAACCAGGCACCTACCATGTGGTAGGCGGGAACCCAAACGCTTGAGCCACATCCGCTTCCCACAGATACCATTATGTCTTGAACAAGTACTGCCCAATAGAACTTTCTACACTGATGTCAATGTTCCATAATCTGCACTTTCCAAGATGGTAGCCACGAGCTACTATAATGGGGCTAGAGAGACTGAGGAACTGAATTTTTAATATTATTTAATTTTAATTCATTTAAATTTAAATAGCCACATGTAGTAACTGGCTAGCATATTGGATAGCGCAGTTTTAAACTAATAAGCAGAGATTTATGATACATTACATAATTATGCAGACTGTGCTTATCATTTCCTTTTCAGATCCCAACAGTGTAAAGGGAACTCAACCGGCTCCCCCAGGGCAGTGGTTCTGTGTTCTTGCCTTACAGGTGTGCTGTTCATACCACAGGTACACACCAGCTCAGGGTTAGGCATGTTTTCACTCACTGGAGACTTGAGACTTGGCTCTGCTTTTTTTTTTTTTTTTAAGAGGTACCGAGAATTAAACCTGGAACCTTGTACATGCGAGGCAGGTGCTCAACCCCTGAGCTACACCCACTCCCCATTGCTTTGCTGTTCATACCTGTGATGGTGAGCTGAAAATTAGGATACTTAAAATGAATTAAATCTCAGAGATTTTTTTTTTCTGTAAAAGAACTGTAAGAATGTTGAATTATAGAACAAAAGCCTCTTGAATTAAAGATTGGAGAAAACATTCAAACAATACAAAGTTTTATAAAATGAAAAATGAGTGTTAACATATGCAGCCCCTACCAGCCCCACCCTTGCCACCAGTCCCCTCAGCTCAGAGTCCCCCTTCCTCACAGACGACCACCTTAACAGCTCTGGGTGAATTCCTCCAGGCCTTTTCCCATAGACATAAAAAAATACCCAGGGGAAAAAAGACACGTATGTGTTTATGGCTAATTTTTTTTTTTTAGCAAAAAAATGGAGTCAATTATACATACTGATCCATAGCTCGCTTCATTTTTATTTTAGTTTTACAAGAGGTATATGAAAACATCTTCATTGTCAAAACGTCAAAACATAGAGAATAAAAAATCCACATCGGGAAGCGGCTGTGGCTCAATCAGTGGGGCTCCCGTTTACCATATGGGAGGCCCCGGGTTCGGTTCCCGGGGCCTCCTGGTGAAGGCAAGCCCGCCCGCACGGCATGGTTAGCTGACCCAGTGAGCACAAGCAGCAAGGGGGGGATAAATGAATAAATAAATAAAATCTTTAAAAAAAAAAAAAAAATCCACATCAGACAATCACCCATATCATTTTGGTATAGTCTTCTAGCTCTGTGTGTTCATACCCACATAGAAATACTTAGCTTTATTTTTGTGTGTGAGTTTTTAAAAATATCTAAATGGGATCAAACTGTGCACATGTGGAAATATTCCTCATGTCTAAACACCCAGAGATGGGATGGCTGGATGGAATGGGAGCCACATTTAAAGGGTCCTCCTCGAAAGCTCTGCCAGTTGACACTCCCACCAGCCACCACCGGGGAGCTCTGGTTAGTCCATGATCCATACGTTCGCCAACACTGAATGTTAGTCCTCTTTTTTTTTTTTAAGTAAGTCTTTTACTTTGGAATAATTTTAAATTTACAGCCAAGTTGCAAATATAGAACAGAATATTCCTATATACCCTGTACACAGCTTCTAAAATGTTAACATCTCCTGTGACCATGACACATTTGTCAAAACTAAGAAAGTAACATTGGTGCAAGGCTACAAACTAAACTACAGCCTTTCTTTGGATTTCACCAGATTCTCCACTAATGTCCTTTTTCTATTCCATGGTCCAGTCCAGCATACCACATTGCATAGCCTTGATTTTTTTTTTCAAAAAATCAATTTTATTGGTACATATTAACAAAGCATAAATCCATCCAAAGTTACAATCAGTGGTATTCGATGTAATCACACATTTGTGCATTCATCACTTCAATCATTCTTAGATCACTTTCATTATTCCAGTAATAATAATAATAAAAAACAAAAAACAAACAAAACTCATCACCTCTCAATCTCTCTATGCTTCGCCTGTCGTACATAGCTGCTATTCTTTTTCCTCCTCTCTAGTATATTTGTATTACATTTTATAATGTAATATCACCCGTATTCATGTTTTACATGAGGTTTCATTGTCATATACATAGGCTCAATTTTTTAATACATATTTTCATTTACCACTTGGTAGAAAGCAGCTTGAAAAGTGCCCTTCTAATATTACAATAAAGTTTTAATCATTTTAAATTTGGAAGTATTTCAAGTATTCAGAGAAGTACAAACAAGTAATGCCATCCAGGTTGGATAAGTGTTAATATCTCACAAGCCCAGGACTCCTTATCTGCAATTCCATTATATAAAAGGCCCCGAAAACTGCAAACTGATATGAGGCTGTTTGTACTCTTAGTGAGACTATTTCACCTAATATGGAATATACATGTTTTATTGCATATTTAAAAATGCATCTGGTTACAAGGGGCTACCCCAGATGCCACTGATAGTATATAATATAGTGTATATGTACCATATTACCTTTCTAAAATCCAGAAAATTCTAAATTTTGAAACACATCTGGCCCCAGGAGTTTTAGAACAGGTATTGTAGATCCCCACCAAATTAGTTTCAGATTTCTACATAGTTTTTCTTTTTTTAAAAAGGTTCCATGCGAGCCTTTTTTTTTTAAAGATTTATTTATTTATTCCACCACCACCACCCCCATTGTTTTACGCTCGCTGTCTGCTCTCTGTGTCCATTTGCTGTGTGTTCTTCACTGTGTGTGCTCGCCTTCTCTTTAGGCAGCCCGGGAACCAATCCTGGGACCTTCCAGAATGGAGAGAGGCACTCAATCTCTTGCACCACCTCAGCACCCTGGTCTGCTGTATCTCTTATTGTCTCTCTTCTGTGTCTCTTTTTGTTGCATCATCTTGCTGCTCCAGCTCTCCACATGGGCCAGCACTCCATGTGGGCCAGCACTCCGCTCGGGCCAGCTTACTTTTCACCAGGAGGCCCCGGGAATCAAACCTAGACCTCCTATATGGTAGACGGGAGCCCAGTCGCTTGAGCCACATCTGCTTCCCTCTACAAAGTTTTTAAAAGGAAAAATCAAAAATCTTTAGAGGGTAGCTAACATCCTACCCACTTGCTACCATCTCATTTCCATCCATCACCCCTTCCCACCAGAGAGAACCCCTAGCTTGAAGTTGGAGTTTATCCTTTTCCTGGATGTTTTAATACTTTGACTTATTAAGTATACTCATGAAAAGTGTATACTTACTTAATAAGTATACTTGTGACCACAAGGATAAAGCAAATTTCCTCAAACAAACAAAAAAAGCAAATTTCTTCAAGTTTCAATTTAAGTATCATATCCTCTGACTAAAATGCTAGAAATTAATAACAAAAAACATGGCTAATTTTTTTTTTTTACCCTGCCATATGAAAGAAGATACAGGATCAGTTATAGCTGAGAAAGAGGTCAAGATAAACTCACAGAAACTGAGAGGCTGGAGGCTGGATTCAGCAGAGCACAGGGGCGTAGAATGAGGCCCCCAAGAGGCTAAGCCCCACAGTGGAGGTACAGATCAATAGAGGAACCCTGCCATGTGCTTGATGGCCCACGGCTGAGCTCAGGATAAAATGGAACAGCTGAAGCTGAAGAGATGAGGCCCAGAAATTGATGAGCCATATGCCTGGTTGCCCACAGGAATAAAAATCCAAAGACATAGAAAAGAGATAGGGACACGAAGAGAAGCCTCTGGAAGTTGTATAAACCAGGACAGAGAAAAACCACAGATGGAGCAGCCAGAAACTGAAGGCAAGTCCCAAAAAATAGAGAAGAGATGAAAAGATCAGCATTGTCCACTGCGTATACTTGATTGCCTACAGCTATAACTCAGTGAGAAAGCATCACTGATGATGCCTTGATTTGGACACTTTCATGGCCTCAGAACTGTAAAATTTAATATAATAAACCCAATTGTAAAAGCCAAAAAATAAAAAAAAATAATAAAAAACATGGCTACAGAAATCCCTCATATTTGGAAATTTGAAAGCACTTTTCTGAAAAAAACTCATGGTTCAAAGAAGAAATCGCTCTTGAACTTTGAAATTATTTAGAATTTAACAACAATTAATATAGTATACACAAACATGCAGGTTGCAACTAAAGTAGTACTTAGAGGGAAACTGAAAGCCTTAAATGCTTACATTTGAAAAGAATAAAAGACGGAAGTTAATTAGCCAAGCATCCATTGTAAGAAGTCAGAAAAAAAAGGCAGAATGATTCAAAGCAAAAGGAAGGAAATATCAAGGCAGAAATTAATAAAATAGGAAACAAAGATACAAAAGAAAGGATCAACACAGCCAAAAGTTGGTTCTTGGGAGTGGGTGTAGCTCAGTGTTAAGCGCCTGCTTCCCAGGTACAAGGTGCCTGGTTCAACCCCCAGTATCTCCTTAAAAAAAAAAAAAAAAAGTTGGTTCTTTGAAAAGTCTAATATAATTGACAAATATCCAGCTAGACTATCAAGAAAACACAAGTAGAAACGAAAAGTATTACAGAGATCATAAATATATATGCAGCAAAGTTTTTAAGTTTAAGGACATTATGAACAACTTTATGTCAATAAATTTGAAAACTTTAATAAAAATGGATTAATTTCTAGAAAAATTCAACTTGCCAAAATGGACTCAACCTAGAATATCAAGGCTTTTAAAGAATTTAACAAGGGAAGCGGATGTGGCTCAAGCAATTGGGCTCCCGTCTCTATAGGAGTTCCAGGGTTTGTTTCCCGGGGCCTCCTGGTGAAAAGCAAGCTGGCCTGTGCAGAGTGCTGGCCCACACAGGGGTGCTGGCCATGGTGGAGAGCTGGCGCAGCAAGATGACGCAACGAAAAGAGACACAGAAGAGAGACACTAAGAGACAGAGCAGACCTGGGAGCTGAGGTGGCTCAAGAGATTGAGCACCTCTCTCCACTCTGGAAAGTCCCAGGATCAGTTCCCGGTGCCACCTAAAGAGTGACAAGCAGACACAGAAGAACACACAAGGGAAGCGGCTGTGGCTCAATCAGTGGGGCTCCCGTTTACCATATGGGAGGCCCCGGGTTCGGTTCCCAGGGCCTCCTGGTGAAGGCAAAGCCCGCCCGCATGGCGTGGTTAGCTGACCCAGCGAGCACAAGCAGCAAGGGGGGAATAAATGAATAAATAAATAAAATCTTTAAAAAAAAAAAAAAAAAAAAAAAAAGAAGAACACACAGAGAGCAGATAGTGAGTACAAAACAATGGGGGGCGGGGTGGTGGTGGTGGTGGTAAATAAATTAATTAATTAAAAAAAAAAAGAATTTAACAAACTGATTCATAAATTTTTATGGTAGAAGAAATGGCCAAGAATAGCCAAGGAAACTCCCAAGGCAAAACAAGGCGGGATAAATGTGCCCTGTCAAATATTAAAATCTATAGTTATTAAGACAGTGTAATACTGGCCTAGGGAGAGAAATTAAGAGAACAGAACAGACTACAGAGCCCAGAAATATGGGCAAGATGATATGGAAAATTTTTATTATAATAAAATTTACTCTTATTAAGTCAGTAGTGTGGATTTATGGAAAAATGAGAGATATTTGATAAAGGGTACAAATAATTAGTTATCCATAAGGAAAGAAAAAAAAATTGAATTCCTTCCTCACACCATACATAAAAATCTATTCCAAGGGTGAATTTTAAAGTATGTGAATTATATCTTAAAGAAGAGAATCTATTTCAGGTGATTAAAGACATAACTATAAAGGAAAAACTATAAAATGTTTAGGAGACCCTATATTTTGGGTGTAACATTTATGTAATCTAAAGCTTCTTTTAAAAAATATTAAAGAAAAAAGAATAAATTGGTTACTTTAAAAAAAATGTTTAGGAGAGAATAAAGGAAAATATTTATATTAGCTTAAGTTATGAAATGATTTCTTAGACCAGATACAAAAGGCACAATCCTTAAAGGAAAAAAATATTGATAAACACAACTATATTCAAATGCAATAAAATAATAAATATAACTTCATCAGAGAACACCACAAAGAAACTGAAAAGATAAGCCAGTATCCAGAAGGAGATAATTCCACATTTGTGGTTATTAGATGATTATCCAGACTATATAAAGAACTTCTACAAATCAATAAGAAAAAGACAACTAATTCAATAGAAAATGGATAAAATACTTGAATGAGCATTACACAGAAGAGGAAACCTGAATGCCCAGTAAATGTATTAAGCGATGATCAACCTCTTTAATAATCAAGAAAATGCAAGTTAAAACCACCAGATTGATAATTATATATTTGAATGCATCAACTGTTGTCAAGGATGAAGGGCAACCAAAGCACTTTTACACTATTGGTGAAAAGTGTAATTGCTACAATCACTTTGAAAAACAGTTTTGAAATATCAGACAAAGCCAAGCATGAACCTCACAAGGACTGAACAACCCCACATTTTTAGGTATGTGCCTTAAAAATTTCTTGCACACATGTACCAGGAAACATGTACAAGAATGCTCCTGGCAACAATGTGAATAAAAGCAAAAAATCTGGAAACAACCCAAAGGCCCATTCATAAGAGAATGGGTAAAAAAGTTATGCTAGTCATATCTGAGAATACTATATGGCAGTGAAAATTAACAATGTTCCTACTATGTTCTCAGGAACATAATATTGAGTAAAAACAGTAAACACAAAAGAGTTCATGCAGTGTGATTCTAAAAATCATGCAAAAACTAAAAGACTAATTGTTTAGGGGTAGATAAATATGTCGTCGCACTATCAAGAAAAGCAAGGCAATAATAGTCTAAAATTCAAGATATGGATCACATTGGAGGAGAGGGAAGGGGCTCAGTCCAGGAGGATTCCTCAGTAATGTTTCATCTCTGCAGCACGATAGTAGGTGGATGGGTGTTTGTAATATTGAAACTCTTTATACTCTTCCTAGATCTCATAACTATTTTTTTTTTCACATATTCTAACTTGAATTTAAAAAAAGAGAAGTGACTGTAAATCTGAGTCCTTAATCCCTTATACATGCTGCTTCCTAAAAGATGCTTTCCGAAATATTACATTTAAAAGAGAAAAAGTAGTGTCATGGCTAACAAACAACATTAGCTTTAGCATCAGGCAGACCTGGGGTACAAGTTACAGCTGCGTGATATTGGCTATTCCTCTAAATCTCAATTCCCTCCTCCCAAAGTGGGGTCAAGAACAGCACCTACTTCATAGGGCTGTTTGAGGACATGAATTAAAATGAAACTGTGGGATTTTTGAGAGCCCATTTAGGTCTTATTTATGTGTCTCCAGGGTCTCACAGAAGTGCCTGCTCAATAAATATTTGCTGAATGATTTTATAATACATACTGTCTCCAATATGATCATGCTCCCCAGATTAAATTTCCTGCTCAGACTTCTCACCCCAATGTCAAAGTCGCATCTCCATCTGTCTACGCAATAGTTATGCATTCATCCAATTTATTCACCCAATAAAATTTACTGAGGACCAGTTATGGGTCAGACAGTGTTCTAAGTGGTCAGGAGAGACCGAGCTCTTGCCCTCATGGAGCTGACATTCGATCAGGGTGGGAAGGATGTTGAATAAATAAATGGATAACTGAGCAGGAGAAATATATTGGCCCTTCCCGATTAATCCACCCCCCATCCCCAAAGCAAGCACTGATTTGATTTCTAGCACCATAAGTTAGTTTTTCCTATTCTATAAGTTTAATTAAATGAAAGAATAAATACAAGAAGCGCATTTTTATGTCAGGCTGCTTTCATTCAGCATAATGTTTCTTGAGGTTCATTGACGTTTCATGTATCAGTAATTCATTCCTTTGCATTGCTGACTGGTATTCCGTTATATACATATACCAGAATTCTGACAATGGATTTGGGGGCTATTTCCAGTTTGAGGTTATTAAGAACTATTAACAGCGACTACAAACATTATCATATACAGTTTGTGTGGACATATGTTTTCATTTCTCTTGGTTATATTTCTAGGAGTAGAATTGCTGATCATTGGCCCTCAAAGCTGTTCTCAAAAGGGGCTATCCCTTCTTCCGCTCCCACCAGCAGCACCTGAGCCTTCCTGATTCTGCACACGCTCTCCAATACTGGATGTTGTCAGGCTTTTTTAATCTTAGCCATTCTAGTGGGGGAGGGGGGCTATCTCATTGCGATTTAATTTGCATTTCTCCAGTGACTGTGATGCTGAGTTACATTTTTAATTGATTCCACGCAGGTAGAGACCTGACCGGAAAAGTTCCAAAGAGGAAGCAGGGAGATGTCCTAGAATTAGCTGCAGAGGTAGTGGAAAGTGATTGGACTGAGGATATATTTTAAGGGTACGGCTGACAGGAGTTATTAACACATGGGCTATGGGTTGTGAGGCAAAGAGAAGAATCAAGGAAGATGCCCAGTTTGGGGGATGAACACCTGGATGTTTGGTGATGCTGTTAACTGAAATGGAACACACTGGGGCAGAAGGTGTGGAAAGAACAGGCCCATTTTTTTCTTTCCAAGTGAGCTGTCTATTAGACATTTATATGGTGATGTTGAGAAAACTGATGCAAGTCTGGAGCACAGCAAAGTGGCCACAGCTGGCCTCCTCTGTCTGCACATGGTACTTAATGCTGCAGGAATAGGCAGGCTTGCCAGGCAGTGGTCCTCGACTTTGGCTGCACTTTGCAATCACCTTAAGAGTTTTCAAAAGTTCTGAAGCTGGGCCCCAACCCCAGAGGTGCTGATTGATTTGATCTGGGGGTGAGGCTTAGTCATCAGGAATCTGAGATGTTCCCCTAGTGATTCTAAAGTACTGTCAGGGCTCAGAGCCTCCGATGGGAGCAAGCGCAGACAAAGAGAAGATTGTGAGGAGAGAGTCCAGGGTACTTTATATATTATCTATAAGATCTACTTCATAGCATCAATTCCATCTTTTAAGGTCCTATTTGGTACTGTAGCCCCGCTTCCCACACTGTGCTTGTTGAATTCATCATTCTCCATGGATGGGTGAAGTGATTGGCTCCGAGGCCAGCAGAATCACTGAATCATTGAGTCTCAGAGTTTGAGCTGACTTTTAAGGTGACATCACCTCTATGATACCCGCCAGGATGTTTTTAGCCTCTTCCTTTAGGCTCACCCTCACTGAGAGGAAAGTGGGTAAGGAAGAGAAAGAGCCTTCCAAGTAGAGGGTGGAGCTGGAGGCAGGAGAGACCATTCAGAACAAGGGACATTTGTTCAGGAACAAGGCGAGTCAGAGGCCAGCCTCTGAGGAGTGCTGTTTTCTGGGAGCACGTCTTCAGGGATATTGTGCCATCCCCAGAGGCATCACGGCTTTCTTGGAGAAGGAAGCCTCCTTCGTCCTTTCCACTCCCTTTCTGTGGGTCGTTTCCTAGGATGCCCCCTGCAGGAACTACCTCAGGGCTTCCCTGGACCTGGCCAGGACTGACTCAGAACTGCCTGGGCTTCTTCCCATGCCCTGATCTGAGCCTCAGATCCAGGCCAGAACCATCAGGAGCTCAGGTTAATTTTTTTTAATGGTATGTGGAAATGCTTAGAGAAAGACTAAACCTTTCTCTCCAAATAAAATTTACAAATAAAGTAGATCCTTATCGCAGACCCATTATATTTAAGCAAATTCAATAATATAAGCCCAGCAAAAAGAGAAACATCGGTGACGATAAAGATGACAATGGTGATGGTGATGATAAAGTACACAATACTTTGTAGAGCTTTTTCCTTTTCAAAATTTATTTGGGATAGACTTGCCATGTGACCCGACAATACCGCTACTGGGTATATACCCAGAAGAACTGAGAGCAGTGACACGAACAGACATCTGCACTCCGATGTTCATAGCCACATTATTCACCATTGCCAAAAGCTGGAAACAACCCAGGTGTCCATCAACAGATGAATGGATAAACAAACTCTGGTCTATTCACATGATGGAATATTATGCAGCTGTAAGAAGAAATGAAGTCATAAAGCATATGACAACATGGGTGAACCTGGAGGACATTATGTTGAGTGAAGCAAGCCAGACACAAAAGGACAAATACTGTATGAATGCGTTACTATGAACCAAATATATTGTGTAACATATTGTTTAATTTAAAAAAATGTTTATATGTAGCCAGTACATTTAGTTGAGAAATGTATATATTTATTCATCTGTGTTTATTTTTTAGTTTTCAATTGTTTATATTTTCAATTATTAAATGTACAAAATAAAGTAAAAAAAAATTTATTTGGGAACTTGAGCTGGCCTTCTCCACAACTCTGTGAGAAACGTGGAAGTCTTCCCCCCCCCCGCCCCCCCATTTCACTGAGGTTCAGAGATTTTTCATTACCACGTTCAACTTCTCAGACCCAGAAGTCCGGAAGCAACCCTGGAACTGCAGACACTTCTCCTCAGGACCCACCTCCAGAAAGCCAGGGCATTTGCTCCGCAAGGCCTTAGCCTTTCCTCGTGCATCCTTGGAGTCATGCTCGGAGCAGACGAGGGAGCAGAAAAAGAGGGCTCAGCCTTCCACAGAGGGAACCTTGTCGGCATCCAGCGCGAAGGAGGAGTGATGGAGTCTGCCACTTGCGACTGTCGGCAGTTTTGTAGCAACAGAGGTGGAGGCATGGCTGCTAGAATTAAGAGCACATTTTCCTGTGAGCCACAGGACTGACTTCTGGGCAGTGGGAGGCAAGTGGCAGTGATGTGAGGAGCTTCTGGGGCATTCCCTGGAGGCACATGTCCTCCCTTCACCCCTTCCCCTTCCTGCTGGCTGGAACCACGATGTGCTGGTTCTGGAACCATCTTGGACCTTGTGGATGATGGGGGGCCACAGGACGGTGTTGAGCAGAGGGGGAACATGCTGTGACTCAGGTTTTGACAAGTCCCTCTGGCTGCATGAGGAGCAGGGAGACCTGGGAGGCGGCTGCTGCGCTATCCAGAGGCCAGGTGATGAACAGTAAATGAGTTAGTGTGCGTTCAATCTATTTTATTTTTTATTTTTTTATTTTTTATTTTTTATTTTTTTTAAAGATTTTATTTATTTATTCATTTATCCCCCCCTTGCTGCTTGTGCTCGCTGGGTCAGCTAACCACGCCGTGCGGGCGGGCTTGCCTTCACCAAGAGGCCCCGGGAACCGAACCCGGGGCCTCCCATATGGTAAACGGGAGCCCTACTGATTGAGCCACAGCCGCTTCCCAGTTCAATCTATTTTAGAAAGTTAAGGATGCCTATTTGGCTTACTCTGTTTCTGTCATTTACAACCCCAAACAAACAAAACAGGCCTAGTACCGCTCATTCTAATACCAGGGGTGCTACATGGTAATGCCCAGCTACTTTCTTGGTCTCTCCCAGTAGACACTGCGCCTCATGAGGGCAGGGCTAAGGGCCTGGGTGAAAACCGACAGCCTCCCCAAGGCAGACGCAGAAGCAGGAAGGAAACCACAAGATCCATATATTAAATCCTTCTGTGCAATTGCACTCTTGACAGATGGGAAATCTAAGAGTCACCTTCTCAGGATAGTTACCAGAGCCTCCAACCTTTCTGTACCCACCTTCAGAGGGAAAACCTGGAATTCCTTTCTGGAAAAGCTTTTAATTCCTGTGAGTCTGCGGAGTCCTGTTTTCTCTATAAATTAGGCATTCATCCCCAGTGTGGCCTGAGCAAAGGCTGCAGTGCAGACCTAATTGATGTAAAATGGAGGTGGTGGAGTTGGAGACAGGGAGGGAAGAAGCCCAGAGAGGACTTTTTAGTTGTAAGAGTATGATAGATTGTCTCCCTTGAGTCCAAATTACAGTGTTTGTTTGGTGGAGGCAGTTGACAGAAGTTGAAGCCTCGTGTTATTACTGACCATGCTGATGAAGTCACTTTTATCCAGTGAGCTCTCAGCCACGCAGAGCCCTGGGAGACGAGTATCATGTACCTTCCCGAACAACCACCACGGCTGGACTAGAAATTCAACACTTCCCCCTAGTTTTCTCTCTCTATTCTCTTCAGGATCAAATACTCCCTACAGCCAGAAATCTAATTCTGTCTTTCCATCTTAACTGGGATCTCTGTGTGGCCAGGGGTTATGTTTATTTCTGTCTGTAATCTTAACAATCTGGCATAGAGCACCAGGCAGGGAAGGCATGAATGAGTGAGTGGGTAGGTAGGCAGGTAGATGGATGGATGGATGGATGGATGGATGGATGGATGGATGGATGGAT
>JAKSZT010054404.1:2075857-2152638 GCA_026826555.1 Tolypeutes matacus | reverse complement strand
GATGGATGGATGGATGGATGGATGGATGGATGGATGGATGGATGGATGGGTGGATGGAATGGATGGGAAGGAAGGAAGAAAGGAAGGTGATGGATGGATGAATGGATGACAAATAGATGGGAGGAAGAGAGGAAGGAAGACAGATGAATGGATGGATAAATGGAAAGGAGATGGTTGGGTATGTGAAATAATGAATGGATGGATAAGTGGATGCATAGATGATAGATTAATAATAGTGAACATTTTTTTCAGTCCTTATGTGCCAGCAATTTACACAGATTATTTTATTTAATCCTCCCCATAACTTTCAGTGTATGGATAATGAGATTCAGGAAGGTTAAGTCACATTCTTGAAACCACACTCAAGTTGGCCCGACTCCTGAGAGAGTATGCTCAACCATTATACCCTACTGCTGAGTGACTGAATAAATGAATGTATGAATTATTTGTCTGTATATGGATTTTTCTCAAAGAATATGCAAAAGCTGAACAAGAACAAAACTGATGTCTTTATTGTTACCTTTGCCCAGAATAAATCTGCAAGTCCCCCACCCCCTGCCTTGCCACCCAGTGCTTTGCAAACCAAAGAATGTATTTATGAAGACTGGAGTGGTAAAAAAATATATATGGGTGTTCAAGGCCTGGGGGTCCTAGAGATAGAAACTAGGTAGAAACTGCTTTCTGTCCCTGGTTGTCACTGTGTGGCCATGAAGAACTGGCATAGTCTCTCTGGACCTGAGAATTCTATTTGTCCAATGAGTGGTTGGACTGGAGATCCAGCAGGTCAGGATTTACATTCACCCTTGGCCAGGACAGGAGAAGCCCCATCAAGCCAAGAGGTACCTGTGGTGGAGCAGTTAAGCCTGGGTCTGATTCTCACACTGTGTGGCCTTAGACTAAAGGATTTAACCTCTCTGTGCCTAGGTTTCCTCCTCTGTAAAATTAGGCTAGAGATAATTTATAACTCATAAGATTGTTGCATTAGCACAATGCCTGGGCACCTGTAGCCCTCTAATCAGTGTCAGCTATCATTTGATGTTTAAGCTTTTTGTTTATATTATTCATTAATTAAAAACAAATAATTCATATTCTCTTTTTTCCTTAGAATAAAGTTATTCAGAATATGGAGTTAAAAATAAATCAGGGGGGCGGATGTGGCTCAAATGGTTGGGTGTCCGTCTGCCATATGGAGGGACCTGGGTTCGATCCCCGGGACCTCCCGGTAAAATAAAAAATATATAGTGGCTCTGTGTGCCGCTGAGCTGTCGGGCCCCAGGAGCCATGCAGCAGAATGACGTAACAGGGGAGAGACAAGACGAGATGCTCCGAAAGCTCCAGAAGCCAGGAGCTGAGGTGGCGCAGGCAGCAGAACACCTCTCTCCTACATCGGAGGTCTCCAGGATCGAATCCTGGTGAAGACTGGAGGAGGAGGATGGGAAGAGATGGCAGAAAACAGACGCAGAGAATTGCCCAGCAAATGGACACAAAACAGCAAATGTGGAAGGGGGGGTTTAAAATGGATAAAGTAAATAAATAAAAATCTTAAAAAAAAAAAAATAAATAAATCAGTTTGCCTTTGGTGACACCCTAGGTCATTCCTCTTCCCAGAAATAATTATTTTATATATCTTTCCAGAACCTGATTTTACCTAAATGCAATCATTCCATATGTCACTTGTTCTTCTTGATGAACAACAGGACCTGGAGAGAAATCTACAGAGTAGAAAAAATTTGCCTCATAATTTTTAATGCTGTTTTGGATTTCATAGGTTATTTGGGTTAATAGTTATCTAACTATTCTTATACAGCTGGACTTTCTCCTTTTCTTTAATTTTCACTTTCCCTAAGAACACATGATTTTTTCTCGCCAAAATTAAGACATAGCAGATAAGGCTAATTTCCCCTTTTCTGTCCTACTTGCCCAATCTCCTATCCTTCTCTCCCCAGTGGAAACATCAGCCAGTGATTTGGGAGGTGATTTCCAGAAATTTTCCAGTGTCTGCACATATCTAAATATGTATCTGTGGGTAATACATAACATCGTTCTGTGTTTTCTGGGTTTCGTCTTGCAACCTGCTCTAATAGTAACGTAGAACTTTCCAAGTCCATTCAGATGGAGCAGTCTCTTTCTCTTTACTACAGAATATTTCTAGAATCTGAACATCCCATTGCTTCACTGCCCAGTCCCCTACTGATTGACATTTAGGTGGTTTCTAGGTTTCCTCTCTTACCCGTTAACGCCCTAGCGCATGTCCCTGTTTGTGTGCACACAGGACATTGGTCAGTTTAAGAAAGCAGTCTCTGTGAAGCAGAGTAGCTAACCACACAACAGCCCTGTGCTCGTGGAACTTTAAACTGAGGAGTCTTTAGAATTCCATCAACCTCTTCTCCATCCATTTAGACAGTGTGGCATGGGGGACATAGAGAGGGCTGCAGAATCAAACGGACCTTATTTGAATCCCTGCCTCCTAACACTAGTTCTGAAACCCGGGGCAAAATCACTTCTCTTTCTGGGTTTTAGCACCCACAGCCACACTCCTTCTAGGACTGTTGTGAAGAGCTAAAATAAAGCATGTTCGGGTACCTGACCCTTCCAGAGCCCTCAGGAGATGTGGACTGTTGCTGTTAAGAAGTGGGCTTTCTATCATCCCACAGGAATCTGGGTGTCCTGCTTGAACTTTTCATGCTGTTCACTTTAAAAAAGTTAATTCTAGCAAACTCTCCCTAAAATTACACTACAATAACAAGCCAAGATCTTACTTAAGAAAAATATGAATATTTAGGGTTCCTGCCAATTACAAACCAGCATTATGTGATGCAGCATTGCACTCAAGGTGGGGGGACAAGTCAGGGGGATGATTCTGGCAAGGTTCCAGGCTGTTCCCCTCACCGCCAACCCGATAATTAATAGGAGCCAGGAAGAAGCCCCTGTATTTCTAAGTGCCGATTCCGCTGCAGTGGCACTCCAAACATCTGAAGGAAAAACCCTTTGTTAATTGCTGTCTAGACAGTTTATTGCGGCAATAAGATCAAAACCCAGAATCCTAAGGTTTGTGGTATGAATCATGCAGACTAAACAATTGTTTTATTGCATTTACAGAGAGAACTTGATTTATAACTTCACTGGGTAATAAAATTCCTTCATGGTTTATCTGAAATAATTTTGCTCCTTTTTACACCACTCTGTGATAATTCCACCTCTCTGGGCTGTTAAAATGTGTGTTCTTCACATCTAAATAGTTCTTATCAGATGTCTTGTTGTCATCAAGTTAGGTACCCAAGGCAGGGCTCTCTTGGTCCTGGCAGAGCTCCTGCAGTAGGCAGGGGGCCTGGCTGGGGTGCCCTTTGTCACCCAGTTGTCATAAGCTGTGTCTGCTCCCACCAAGAGGCAAGCTGTTGAACAGACAATGCCCCAGCCTGGCAGCCTCTCCACCTGGTTTGTTGGCAAAGACCTGGTTTGATGAGTTCTCCTTCATTCCACTAAGTCGTACCCTGATGAAATAGACAGAGCTGGCCCAGTTCTTTGAGACCCAGAATTGGAACTTCAGAGGTGGCTTCTCAGATGCACCAGGGCAGACTTCACCTCTGCTCGCAGCCACACCTGCACCTTGCTGTCTTAGCTTGCCAGGGATGCTACAACAAATGCTGCACCGTGCGTGGGCTTAAACAATGGGAATTTATTGTCTCACCGTTTTGGAGGCTAGAAGTCCAAAATCAAGATCTTAACAGGTCATTCTTTCTCTTGGAGCCTGGAGCCTGGTGGTGCTGGCTGGCCACAGTCCTTGGGTTCCTGGGCTTGCAACTCTGCCTCCATCCCGTGGCTTCTCCTCCTCCTCTCCTTAGAAGGACCCCGTCAAGTTAAGACCCACCCTGATTCCAGTGCGCATAACTCAGCCCTCGCGGGCATCCAGGGGAGCGGGCCTGCCTCTGTGTCAAAGCCCAGACAGTGAAAGAGGCTTGCTCAAGGTCAAACACTGGGAAGTATAAGCTCTTCAGGCTCCAAGTCTGATGCTCTCTGGCCACTGCCGTTGGGAAGCCAAGTGATTTGAGAGATGCTCTTTCCTAAAGGGGAATGCCCATTTTGCTCTCCCTTTTAAAGCCCCTGGGTGAGGGGCAGCTGGTCCCCAAATCCCCTGTAATCAGATGTGAAATTTTGTGGCTATTCTTCAAGTCCAAGTTCCAAAGATATCTCTCAACTCCTCTTCTAGTGCTCTAGGATTCAAAATGTCATTCTTCCCCACTGCAGGTCTCTGCCTTGGGCAAGCCGCATCTCTGCTCAGAGTTGCCTTTGCCTTAGCTGTAAGAGGGAAATGAGCCTGCTAGCATCTTCCGCCCAGGGTTGCTCTGAGCGCCCAGTGAGAATGGACAGCGAGTGCTTGCTGTGATGACTGGACGTGCGAGGGGTCCAGCGAATGGCAGATAAATCTTTCTCATCCAAACACTGTTTTCAAAGTGACAAGTTGTTGAGAAGCCCGTCCCCTTCTGGGAATATGGAAACGACAAAATTAGCGATAGCAGTGTTGTCGCAGTGGCCACGGACGTAAGAGCAGTTCGTAGTGATCGCAGGCCTCTGCTCGCGGCACTGTTTGAGAAGGAAGCTTCAGGGTTTGTTCAGTGAGCCTTGGGTGCATTTCCCCCCTCAACGTTGAGGGGAGCATTGGATGGAGAGTCTGCAGAGCTGGCCTCCTCCCCTAGCGGCGCTGCTCACGCACACTCACGCACAGTGGGCCCGCTCGGTAACCCCTCCCGACCGCATCCTTGTGGTGGAGAAAGTAAGAAGGATGGGCTAGGGCAAGGCTTCAAGGCCTGGCAAAAAAAAAAAAAAAAAAAAACAGCTTTTGGGGGTAGTGGAGCAGCGTTGCTTTCCAGAATCACACATTCATTCTCTCTTCACATGCCCCCTTTCCGGGAGGGCCTTCCCTTCCTTTAGCGTCCCAAGTGCTCCACCACCCCTCCCTGCACGCCCAGCCCCCCTTCGCCGCCTTATTCTCTTCAAAGCCCTCGTCACCTTCGGTACTGGTCAGGAGTCTCCAGAGAAACAGAACCAACAGGATGTATACCTAAATGGAGGTGAATATTACAAATTTATTCTAGGAATTGACTCACGTGCCCGCAGGGATTGGCACATCTGAATTCCACAGGGCAGGCTGCAAGCTGAGAACGGCCATGAAGGGTTCCATGAATTCCCCAGGAGAAGCTGAGCAGTTGAGGTAGAGATAGAAATGCTTTCTGACTGCTGAAATCACCAGTTCTCTCTTTAAGGCCTTCACCTGACTGGGTGAGACTTCTCTCATTGCTGAAGACAGTCAGCTTTGTTGATTGTAGATACAATCAGCCACAGTGCAGTCAACTGACTGGAGGTTTAAATTCATGAAACATCCAAACAGTGACAGTCAAGCCAGCACGTGCTTGACCAAACAATTGTCCAATTGTTTGACAAGTTGGCACGTGAACTTAACCATCACACTACTAATACATTTTATATTTTACTCACTTTTTTTACATCTGCCCAAACCCTAGAATAAAGTGCAAGCTTTCCCTGCAAGTGGGGATTTTTTAATGTCATGTTCACTGCTGTGTGCACAGCACCTAGAAGAGTGCTTACACATAGTAGGTGTTCAGTAAGCATTTGATGGATGGATGGATGGATGCATGCATGCATGCATGCATGCTAGGATGTCTTGGACACCCCTTTAGTATATTGCTTACCAGTCTCTAAGAATGAGTAGGTCTCAGGTCAGGGCATTGGACAGGTGACTGAATATCTTGTTTTCCTTAAATTTATTTTTAGAATTATTTTCTATGTGGGGCAAGTGAGTCTGCTTTTCTAATTACAGCAGTAATATAAAGGTTCTCATTATATTTAAATTTTTTTAAAAGCAAAAGCACTTACGGAAAAATGTAACATGAATAGTGGTGCAGATGGGGTAAGGAAACAGCAAATCATTTAAGCACCTGAATGATTGCTTTTTGCTTCCATTGCCTGAGCTGTGAAAGGGGAATACAGCTAAGAGTATAGTCCTCCTAGGGTTGCTGCAAGCACCCAGAGAGAATCACTGAAGTTAAGGAGATCTTGGTCAAGAAATTCTCTAACGTCCCTTCTCAAAGATAACTCCCCATGAATCCGTCTTCTGATGCCCCTGCCCCTGTGTAATCCCTGCCCTGGCTTTGGCGGCTGGCAGAAGTGCTGGGATGTTCCACAGCTGCTCTCACTCTCTGGGAGGGAAGCCAGCTGCCATGTGAACCGCCGAATGACCTTGAGTCAGCAACCAGGGAGGAACTGGACCCTCAGTACCACGACCCAGAGATGCTGATTCCTGCCACAGCCACGTGAGTGAGTTTGGAAGCAGATCCTCCTCCCCTTTGCCCTCAGAGGAGACCACAGCCCACCCAACACCGTGAGTGAAACTTCATAAGAAACCCAAACCCCAAGGATCCAGCTAAATCATACTCAGATTCCTGACCTAGAGAGGACCTGTTCTGTTTTAAGCCGCTAAGGGGCGGTAGGGGGGGGCTAATTTGTTATACAGCAATCGGTAACAAATACACTTCTCTTCTCCTATTCGATATTTCACATTCTTTTCTCAGTAACAGCAGCAGCCAAAACTTGATGATCACCTACCACAGAGCACCAGGCCCTGTGCAAAGCACTCTCTACGCACACAATCATGTAACACTCCCAGCAACCCTGTGAGGCATGTCCTAAGGCCTTCCATGAGGCACAGATAGATTGGTAACTTGCCCAATATCACACAGCTGGTGAGTGACAAATGAAAGACTCAAAACCAGGACTGCTTCTGCCTCCACAGCCTGTTTTCTCAGGTGCCACTTGAAACTTCTTTCTCTGAAGTTCCAAACTCTGTTGATTGCTAATAATACGGAGAGAATGTTGGAATCGGTTGCCTGAAAGGAACTCACTGAATTTTCAGGAAAAATCTATAGTAATTGCAAAGCACGAAGTCAAAGAGGAAGGAAAGTGGAGGCCAGGACACTTACCCAGCAACATTTCTTCCCAATCCCACATACACTTCCTTGTCCTCCATGTTGCAAATGGAGACAATATCTATCTTGAACAGGGACCAGATCCAGTGACACCAGTTCCCTCAGTATTAGTCTCCCCCTTTGTTGGTTCTGCTATCATCTTTGGATACTCTGGAGAATATGTTTAGGAAATATTAAAAAGTAGGGAATGTCAGCTCCACCAACATCCCACTGCCCCTGGGGCTGGGGTGGAGGAGCAGGCTTGGTTATAGATGCCCCTCTGATGAGTAATGGAAACAATGGCCAACCCCTGTTGACTGGCTCTGTGCTAAGAGCTGGACATGTGCTCTCATGTTCCATCCTCATGGAAACTCAAGTGCTGCTGACCTGTCATTCACAACAGAAGCCAAGGAACAGGACCAATGGTTCTGAAATCAGTGATCAAAACACCCAGATGGATATCATGGTGAGGACCAGGATGACTATGCAAGAGATTACCAAAATGGCAACTGAGGCCCTGATTGTTAGGTTTGAAGAAAGGAATCAATATCAGTTCATTTTTTTTTTTTTTTTATTATGGGTAAAAATCAAAATTCTCACAATACATACAAACATTTGCAAAATGATATATAAATATATATGCATATATGTGTATTTGCTTACAAAAATGTTATTTATATATATATATATATACATATATTTTTAAGAGGTGCTTAGAATATCAGTTCATTTTTAAATTAATACTTTTTATTTCAGTAAGAACCATACTAACCCTAAGTATCTTTTATCTTCCTAAAACTATTTTTTGCTTATTTTACTTAAAAGTAATACTTCCTTATATTTCTTTTTCTCTTTCTTCTAGTTCTTCCCTAAATAATTGCTTTTTAGTACAATCACAGTTAAATTCTACATCATAATTCACATATGAAATAAAAAGGAATACTATGAAAATGGAATGTTTTTACAGCCAATCTTTCATGCATTTTTACAGTCTTCAACTTATCTTATTTTCAAATAGTACGAGGCCTTTAAAAAGTTCAGTGCCTAATCTATGGGAAGATTAAACTTTTGCTTATAGTTGAATATGTTCTTTGCTAAAACTAAATCTAAGTCACAATAGCTTAGGAACTTAAATATCAGTGTACAATATCATTTGCTAATTTTTAAAATAAAGTCATGGTCAGTGTGCAAAAAAACAAAACAAACAAACAAACAGAAAACTCAAGGACATGGAATGGATGTGGCTCAAGCAGTTGAGTGCCTGCTTCCCACATGGGAAGTCCCGGGTTTGGTTCCTGGTGCCTCCTTCAAAAAAAAAAAAACACAAATGAAAAAATCAACTCAAGGGAACCAATATGGCTCAGTGGTAGAGTGTTGACTTCCCAAATATGAGGTCTCAGGTTCAATCCCAGCCTGGTACCTAAAACAAACAAACAGACAACAAACAACTTGAAAATGAAAATAATATCATTTGGAGCTCCATTTGGCCAAAGAGGAAACATCCCTTTATCACAGATGTAGCATACTCCACACAGTACCTTTGTTTTTCATCTTTGTTTGTTTGTTTGTTTTTTACTTAACAAAGTATCTTGGTGATTATACAGTATCAGCACATAAGGCCTGCCTTATTTTTTAAGGGTAACACAAGATTCCATTTTATGGTTGTACCAAACACAAAACATACTATGAACATAAATATAAATAAATGTACACATATAGTATTATATACATATCCTCATAAATATAAACACTGTGTATTTTTCTGTCCCCCGATACCTACATGGTTTCCAGGCTTTTGCTGCAGTGGTGACTTCCTTCCTTGGCTGGACGTGCGATTTCCTGCCCCCTTGCTTCCCCCCAGTCCCTAGCTGCTTCACTCACTTGTGATGCCCACTCACCACTCCCACCTACTCTCACACACTTTTGGGATTACCACCGCTGGGCTAGAATCTGTGCTCCAAGAGGACAGAGGCTGGTTCATCCCCTTCACCTCTATGTCCCCAGCCTGATACCTGGCATGGTGTAAGTGCAGTACACACAGGTGGTGTACCACCAGCTTTGGGGGAGTCAGCCTCGCAAACCTTGGTGTTCTCAACTGTGGAATGAGGATAGCACACACTCTCAGAGCTGTTGGGAGGAAGGTACTAAAAAGGACTCAATAAAAGGGGTCTTCCTACTTTCCACTTCTGTCTTCTAGTCTCCTTGCTTTTATTGACCTCAGACCCAAGGAACTTCGTGGTGGTGAGTTTGTCTCATAAATCTCAGATTTGGAGCTGAAGCAGACAGCAACCAGGAAACACCAATGGGCACAGTCCAGAAAAAGCCCCAACATGAGCTTGCTCCAGAGAGGCCAAGATCCAGGAAAGGGGCAAGAGAGAAAAGATTTAGATAATATCCTCTCTACTCTGGCCAGATGCCACGGGAAGAAAACTGTGACTCCACTCACATTCACACTCACACAGCCTAGGCTTCCACCCTCACGAGGCTGTAATGAGGCACCCGCCCTCTCCTCATCAGGGGGGTGTCAGAGGTGGCTGAGTGGAGAGTCAGGGCTTCCAGCACTGCCCAGAAGTATTGACGTCATGCACAAACACAGGTGTGCGTGCATGCACAAACACAGTGGTGTCAGTGCAGGCCATGTGGAAAGCAGTAAGGAAGCATTTCTACCCCTCCCTGTCAAGGAGGTATTGGTGGAGTCCTAGTGGGGACAATGAACTCCTGCCCCTCCTAGGGAACAAGGACCCCTCCTCTCATCAGCATCAGTGGAGGCCAAGGGGAGACTTGCATTTCTACCTCCACCTGGCAGTAACCAAGTACCATCTTTGCTTCCCCTGTCAAAGTGATGTCGGAAGAAGCTAGCTAAAGCAGAAGTTTAAATAAGATCCAGAGTCTCATAATATAATACCAAAATTGTTTAGATTTCAATCAAAAATCATTCAACATGCCAAGAAACAGGAAGATCTCGGGAAGCGGCTGTAGCTCAATCGGTGGGGCTCCCGTTTGCCATGTGGGAGGCCCCGGGTTCGGTTCCCGGGGCCTCCTGGTGGGGGTGGGCCCGCCCGCACGGCGTGGTTGGCTGACCCAGCGAGCACAAGCAGCAAGGGGGGGATAAATGAATAAATAAATAAAATCTTTAAAAAAAAAAAAAAGGAAGATCTCAAATTGAGTGAAAAATGGTAATCAGTAGACACCAACACTGAGATGACAGTGAGGTCATAGTTATCCGAAAAAGATATTAAAGAAGCCATCATAAAATTCTTTCTATTACAAACATACATTTTTAAAAAATGAAAAAATGGAAAGTCTCAACAATGCAAAGAAATAGAAGATAAAAAGAATAACCAATTGGAAATTTACAACATAAAAATACAATGACTGAAATTAGAAACTCAATGGATGGCCTCAACAGCAGAATGGAGGCAATAGAAGAAAGATCCAGTGAATTGAAAGACAGAACAGTAGAAATGACCTAATGTGAACCACAGAGAGGAAATAGACTGATGAAGAAGAAAAAATGAACAGAGCCTCAGGGACCAATAGGTCTATACAAAAGATCTAATCTTTGTGTCATTGGAGTTCTGGAAGGGGAGAAGAAAGAGGTCAGGGCTGAAGAAATACCAGAAGAAATAATGGTTGAAAACTTCCCAAATTTGGCAAAAGACACAAACCTACATCTCAAGCAGTCAAGTAAACCACAAACAAGATAAACTCAAAGAAATCTACACCAAGAAGAAAGCATAACCTGACTTCTGAATCACTAGAAATTGAGGTCATAAGGCAGTGGCACAACATTTTGCAAGTGCTGAAAGAAAAAAAAAGAACTGCTCAGAATCCTATATCCAGTGAAAATAACTTTCAGGAACGGTGGGAAATAAAGACGTGCTTATATGAAGTAAAGCTAAGAGAATTTGTTGCCAGCAGACCTATTCTAAAAGAATGGCTAAAGGATTTTCTCTAAATGGAAAGGAAATGATAAAGAAGAAATCTTGGAACATCAGGAATGAATAAAGAATATGGTAAGAAAATATGAGTAAATACAATAGACTTTCCTTTTCTTGAGTTTTCTAAATTATATTTGATAGTTAAAGCAACAATTATAACATTGAAGTGATACATCTAAATATATGTAGAGGAAATATCAAGCCAATTATATTATGAATGGGGGAAGATAAAGGAATGTAGGGTCTCTCCACTTTACTCAAACTGTACTCTCAAGATACCAATAGACTTCTACATATATGTTACGTATATATAATGCAAATAATACCTATAGCAACCACTAAAAAAAGTTATACAAAGAGATATATGAAAAACACTGTAGATAGATCAGAATGGAATTACAAAAAATTTTCAAGTAACTCACTGGAAGGCAGGGAAGAAAACAGAGAAGTGATAAACAGAACAAACAGAAAGCAATAAATGGCAATGTCTGAGACAAAATGGACCAATACTTAAAAACACAAACTACCACAATTCACTTGATATGAGATTATTTGAATAGCCCTATAATTATTAATTTTTCGGTTTGTTTGTTTTTTGGTTTTTTATTTATTTATTTATTTATTTTATTTCTTCTCCCCTCCTCATTGTTTACACTCACTGTCTGCTCTCTGTGTCTGTTCATTGTATGCTCTGTGTCTGCTTGCTGTGTGTGCTCTGTGTCTGCTTATCTTCTCTTTAACAGGCACTGGGAACCAAACCCACGACCTCCCATTTGGGAGGGAGGCACCCAATTGCTTGAGCCATGTCCACTCCCTGCTTGTTGTGTCTCTCATTGTGTTTCCTCGTTGTGTCTCCTCACCTCGTTGCATCATCTTGTTGTGTCAACTTGCCATACCAGTCCATCATGTCAGCTCACTGTCTTGCTCTTCTTCTTTAAGAGGCATCGGGAACCAAACCCAGGACCTCCATGTGGTAGTTGGGTGCCCAACTGCTTGAGCCACTTCCACTTCCCTATAACTATTAATTTTAATTTTAATTTTAATTTTAATTTTAAAATTACAACAACAGCAACAACAACAAAAAAGGATTCTTCAGGCCCAGAAGGTTTCACTGGAGAAGTCTACCAGATGTTTAAAAATGAGATAACACCAATTCTATACAATCTCTTCTTCCAGAAAGTAATTCTTGTTGTTAAGCTAACATTACTCTGATTTTCAGTCAGACAGGACCAAAAAAAAATAAAAAACCTACAGATCAACATTCCTCATGAATATAGATGTAAAAATCCTTACCAAAATATTAACAAATAGAATTCAGCATATATAAAAAGAATTACTCACCATATCAAGTATGATTTCTTTCAATGATGCAAGATTGGATCAATATTTGAAAATCAATCACTGTAATTCACCATATTAAGAGATTTAAAAAGAAAAATCACATGATCATATCAATCAATGCAAAAAAAAAAGCATTTGACTAAATTCAGCAACCACCCATGATAAAAACTTTCAGAAAAATAGGATAGAAGGGAACTTCTTCAACTTGATAAGGAGAATCTACAAAAAAAACCTACAACTGACATTACACTTAAAGTTATACACTGAAGCTTTCCCTCTAAGATTCAGAACATAGGAACAATATCCCCTCTTGCAATTCATATTTAACACAGAGCTGGAAGATCTAGCCAGTACAATAAGGCAGTTAGAATGCAGAAATAAAACTTGTCTTTGTTCATAGGTGATAGAATTATTTACATAGATAATCCCAAGTAATCTACAAAAAAATAAAAATCTCCTAAAACAAATTAGTGTGTTCTATAAGGTCACAGAATGCAAGGTAAACATACAAAAAGCAGTTGTGCTTCTGTATGCTAGCAATGAACAAGTGAACCAAAATTTTAAATTGCTCAAAAAAACAAAAAAGGAACAGTTGTCTGTAGCTCTAACAAAACATACATAGGATTTGTAAGCTCAACACTACAGAATGCTAAGGAAAGGCATAAAGGGAGACCTAAATAAATACAGAGGCATACCATGTCTATGGATTGAAAGATTCACTATAATAAAGATGTCAATTCTCTCCAAATTGATAGTTTTTAAATAATTATTTTATCAAAATCCCAATAAGATTTTTTGTAGAGATAGACAAGATTATTCTTAAATTTATATACAAAGGCAAAGGAACTAGACTAAGTAAACCCATTTTGAAAAAAAGGAACAAAGTAGGCAGAATCAGCTGGCCTGATTTCTAGACTTCATTAGATAGCTACAGTAATCAATACTGATTGGGATCTATGGAGGAAGAGATACATAGATCAATGGAACAGAATAGAGAACTCAGAAATAGATACAAAGACAACCAACTGATTTTTTCTTAATTGAGAAATATTTTATTGTACAAAATTTATATTTATGTATATGATAAAATGTTAGCAAAACCAGCCTTTTGTTAATCCTTTTTTCTTTAAGATTTTTTTGTGAAAAGTAAGTACTTATTTCCTAATACATTCTCAGATAATACAAATATTTATATAGAATGTTTAACAGTTATACTGATAATATGTATTATGAAATATATGGTATAAAACTGAAAACTGATTAAAAAAAAAAAAGTACAGGGGGAAGACCACTGCCAAAGAGCAATCTTCAAGAACTTGGTATTTTCCATGGCAAAGATGCTGTGGGATTGTTGCTGCATGGTTTGATTATCTGAAGCCATTCATTTAAATACTCAACAAAACCTAATGCATCTGGTATATTGTCTCCTTCTGAAACAAATTTCAGCAGAACTGCCATTTGGGTTTCTCTAGAACAGCTTTCATTATACAGTGATGCCTCTTATGACACCTTCTCCAAGAATATGTGTATAAAACTCAGGTTCCTTGGAGAAAATGAATAAACCTCAGCATTTATACTGAGTTTTGTTGAATTTTCTTCTGCAGTTGCATATGGATTGTTTCCAACCATTGGCACAAGTCAATCAGCACAAAAGTAACCAATCTTAGACATAGTCGGGGGTGGAAATAATCAGGTCTATTGCAACTGGTGAACATTTCCAATGGATACTGCTGGCATCAGGAGGGTGGAGCCCGTGAGGTTGGGGACGGACTCCTTACAGGAGACAAACATACCGTAGTAGAAGGAGGGCTGAGAGCCGGCCTGGAAAGAGCTAGTGAGGCTGGAAGTCTGTCTCCACCCAGCAAAGGCCCTCTCAGCTGACTTTTGGACAAAAGTTCAAAAGCAGTACAATAGAGGAGAGAGGGCTTTTTCAACCAAGGGTGCTGGAGCAAGTGGACATCCATGGGCAAAAAGAAAAAATGAACCGCAATATGTCTCACACCTTATCCAAAAATTAACTTACACATCCAAGAAAACCAGAGAACACTAAGCAGGATAAACATGAAGAAAAATAGATGCCATCATCCACTGATCACACTGTTGAATGCAGAGGACAAGGAGAGAGTTCTGATACTCATTCTTCTTGAGTGCAGGTGGCTCCTACCTACATGGATTCAAGAAGAAGTAGAAGAGCTCAACAGACCAATTACTAGTAAAGAGATTGACTCTGTCGTCATGGCCCTCCCAACAAAGAGCAGCCCCAGACCAGATGGCTTCACAGGGAAATTCTACCAAGCCGTCCAAGAAAATTTAACTCGAATTCTGCTCAAACTCTTTCAAAAAAATTGAAAAGGAGGGAACAGTTCCTAATTCTTTCCATGAGGCCATCAGCCTAATACCAAAGTCAGATAAAGATACCACAAGAAAAGAAAATTACAGAGAAATATCTCTTATGAATATAGATACAAAAATCCAAAACAAAATGCTAGTAAACCGAATCCAACAGCATATTAAAAGAATTATATACCAGGATCAAAGACAGACATATAGACCAATGGAACTGAATTAAGAGTGTAGAAATCAACCCTCACATTTATGACCAACTGATGTTTTATGAGCAAATGATGCTGGGAAAACTGAATCTCCATTTGCAAAAAAGGAAAGGAGGACCCCCTACCTCACCTCAGCCCTTATACAAACATCAACTCTAAATGGATCAAAGACCTAAATATAAGAGCCAGTACTCAAACTCCTTTGAAGGAAAAGAAGGGAAGCATCTTCAGGACTTTGTGTTAGGTAATGGTTTCTTAGATTTTACACCCAAAGCACAAACAACAAAAGAAAAAATAGATAAATGAGACCTCATCAAAATTAAAATCTTTTGTGAATCAAAGGACTTTATCACACAATGGGAGACAAATGTTTAGAAAGCACATATCTGATAAATGTTTAGTATTCAGACTATATAAAGAAATCCTTCAACTTAACAACAAAAAGACAAACAACCCAATTAAAATGTGGGCAAAAGACTTGAGTAGATATCTCTCCAAAGAAGATAAACAAATGGCCGGAAAGCACACGAAAAGATGTTGGACATCATTAGCTATCATGGAAATGCCAATCAAAACCACAATCAGATACCATTTCACACCTATTAGAATGGCTATTTTAAAAATGAAAAATAAGTGTCAGAGAGGAGGCAGAGAAATAGTAGCTTTCATTTATTACTGGTAGAATGTAAAATGTTGAAGCCACTGTGGAAGGCAGTTTGGCAGTTCCTCAGAAATCTTCGAACTCCCCTGTGACCCAGCAATCCCACTGCTAGGGATATACCCAAAAGAATTGAAAGCAGGGATTCAAACGGATATTTGTACACCCATGTTCATAGCGGCATTATTCACAATTGCCAAAAGATGGAAGCAACCCAAGTGTCCATCAACCAATGAATGGATAAATAAAATGTGTTATGTACATACAATGGAATATTATTTAGCTGTAAAAAAGAATGAAGTCCTGATAGATGCAACAACATGAATGAACCTTGAAGACATCATGGAACAGAATAGTCACTATTATATTAATAGGGTAAAAAGTCAGACACAAAAGGACAATTATTTGTATGATCTCACTGATTTGAAATAATTAGTATGAGCGAAGTCATAGAGTCAGAATCTATAACAAAGGTTACCCAGGGACAGGATGGGAATAAAAATGGGAAGTTAAGGCTTAAAATGTACAGGGCTCCTATTCAGGATGATGGAAGTGCTTTGATAATGGATGGTGGTGATGATAGCATGACATCGTGAACATAATTAATAGCACTGAAATATATATCTGAATGTGATTAAAACGGGAAATATTGGATTGTATATATGGTAAGAGAAATTTTTTTTTTTAAATCCATGGAAATTCACTATACAAATAGTGCATGCTAAGTTAAGCCATGAACTATTATTAATAGTACGATTATAAAAATGTGCTGTTATCAATGGTAACAAATGTTCCACACCAATGCAAGGTGTTATAATAGCATAGTATCTGGGAATTTTTTTTATTTTTTATTTTTTATTTTTTTATTTATTTTTTATTTTTTACCAGGAGGTCCCGGGGATCAAACCCAGGTCCCTCCATGTGGGAGACGGACGCCCAACCATCTGAGCCACATCCACCCCCCTGGGAATATTTTTTTAATGCATTATTGTTCTACAACTTCTCTAATAAAGAAAATAAAAATTTTAAAAATGAACTCAAAATGAAGCCTTTATATTTACATTTTTTTCTTTTTCTTTTATAATTTTTTTTCTTTTTTTTTTTTAGGAGGTACCAGGGATTGAACCCAGGACCTTGTACATGGGAAGCAGGCTCTCAACCACTGAGCTACATTCACTCCCCTATATTTACATTTTAAAGATAAAGCATAAAGCTATAAAACTTTTAGAAAAAATGTAGGAGAAAATCTACAGGATCTAAGACTAGGCAAAGAGTTCTTAGATTTGACACCAAAAGCAAGGTCCATAAAAGGAAAAATTGATCATCTGGACTTCAATAAAATTAAAAGTTTTTGCTCTGTGAAAGACCTATTAAGAGGTTCGAAAGACAAACTACAGACTGGGAGAAAATATCTGCAAATCACATATCTGTCAAAGGACTAGTTTCTAGAATAAAGAAAGAGAAACTCAACAGTATTTTTTTTTAAAAGAAAAACAATCCAATTAGAAAATGGGCCAAAAAAGGGGGTAAGCCTTTTACTTATTATAATGGCTAAAATAAAAATAGTAACAACACCAAATATTGACAAATATGTAGAGAAACTACGTCACTCATCATTGCTGGTGAGAATATAAAATGATATAGCCACTGTGGAAAACAGTTTGGCAATTTCTTAAAAACCATACATCCAACTACCAAAAATACAGCTATTGGTCCCATAAAAATGCAAACACATGTTCATACAAAAACCTGTACAAAAATACTTATAGCAGCTTTATTCATAATTGTCCCCAAACTGGAACAACACAGATATCCTTCAGTGGGTGAATGCTTAAAAGGAACAAACTATTGATATCTGCAAAAACCAACCTGCATGGATCTCCAGAGAATTATACTGACTTATAAAAGTCAATCCCAAAAGATTACATACTATTTGTTTCCATTCATGTAGTATGCCACTTGAAATGACAAAACTACTTTATAGGAATGGATTAGTAGTTGCCAGGGAATAAGAAAAGGGTAGAATATACATAGAAGTATTAAGTGGTAATGGAGCATAATGTATGCAACCTACTCCCAAATGTTTAGAAAATAGAATAGTATAAGAAATGTGGCAAAATGTTAAAAGTTAGTAAATCTGGGTTTCTGGGTAGGGGTTGACTGGGAGCTCACTGTGTTATTTTTGTATTATGTTTGCAACATTCCTGTAAATTTAAATTAGTTCAAAATAAAAAGCTTTTAAAAATATTTTTAAAAGAAAGAAAGGGTTAGGTGGGGCAGGAAGGAAGCGGGTGTGACCATGAAAGGGCAATATTAAGAATCCTTGGGGGACCGATGTGGCTCAAATGGTTGGGCGTCCGTCTCCCATATGGAGGGACCCGGGTTCGATACCCGGGACCTCCCGGTAAAAAAAATAAATAAATAAAATAACTACTATTCTGTGGGAAGCGGCTGTGGCTCAATCGATAGGGCTCCCGTTTACCACATGGGAGGCCCCGGGTTCGGTTCCCAGGGCCTCCTGGTGAAGGCGAGCCCGCCTGCACGGCGCGGTGAGCTGACGCAGCAGGACGACCCGACAAGGGGAGACAAGCAGACACAGAGAAACGCACAGCAAATGGACACGGCAAGCACAAGCAGCAAGGGGGGGGATAAATGAATAAATAAATAAAATCTTTAAAAAAAAAGAATCCTTGTGATGGAAATGTAGTATCTTGACTGTATCTGTGTCAACTTCCTGGTTGTAACATTGTACTACAATTTTCTAAGATGTTACCTTTGGGGAAACTGGGTAAAAATTTCAAGAGATCTCTCTGTATTATTTCTTATAACTCAATGTGAACCTACAATCATCTCAAAATAAAAAGTTTAGTCAAAAATATACATCTCTATATGTTAGACTAGATTGTATGAAATTATTTTTATATGTTAAAAATGTTCTTTTTGTGGTGATGAATGCACAACACTGTGATTTCACTAAAAGTCATTTGATTATACACTTTGGATAGATTGTATGATGTGTGAATATATCTCAATAAAACTGCTTAGTAAATAAATAAATGTGCAAGAACAGCCAGAAATAGCTGCTATGTAGGCAAGGGAAACAAGCAAAATGTCCACTAGAGAAAGTTTTCTTGTTTGTTTGTTTATTATTATTATTGAAATAATGAAAATGCTCTAATAATGATTGAAGTGATGAATACACAACCATGTCATTATACCAAATATCATTGATTGTACACTTTGGATGAATTGTATGCTTTATTAATATTATTCAATAAAATTGATTTATTATTTTTTTAAATGTTCTAATACTGGCAATTTAATATGGTTCAATCTAATTTTTTTTTTTCCTCACAAATGGTAGCATCCAAAACACAGTTCAGCTCCGGATTTTTTCATTTAACACTACCTCTTATAGAATATTCTAGATCAGTACAAACACAGCTGCCTCCAGCTGCAGAAATACAATGCCATTTTATAGATGACCATAACTTATTTTGACAGTCTTCTCTAATGGACATTTTGCTTGTTTCCATTATTTAGCTTTCACTTACAATGTTGCAATGTATTTCCTTGTACACATATCATTTGTCTTATGTTCAGTAGTATGCCTCTAGGATAAATTTCCAGCAGAATAATTGTTAGGTCAAAGGATATGTACATCTTTTATTTTAATCGATGTTTCCAAATACCCCCCAAGGAAGTTGAACCAATTTTAATTCCCACCCTACATAACCAAGAATGAAAGAGCTTGTTTCCCCACATGTTGCAAAGACAGTGTTATCAAACTTTGCTCTCTGCAAATCTGATAAACGAAAAGAAAAAAGATAACTCATAGTAAATTATATTTGCATTTTTCTTACAATGCCTGAGGTCAAGAATCTTTTCTTACATATGCCTGTTAATCTCATCCACAATACTCATTTGCAACCTCTTGAAAGGATTTTGTTTTATATGTCTTTGTATCTCATAGCTCCTTGGAATATTTACACACAGTGGGAGATTAAGAAATATTGCCTGACCTGTATACAAATCCCCACCCCTCTTCCATCTTCAGAGCCCCACCCTCACCTCCTCAGGCTACAGTGGACAGAATGACAATGAGAAACCAGAAATTTAAGATGAATGGCAAATGGAATGAGACAGCAGACAAGGTCAGTTTCACTACAAAACCAAGGACTACTTTGCCTGAACTTTCAGGAATATTCTTATGGGCTGCTGGGGCACTAGATTCGAAAACCTATAGCTTTGGGAGAGCTAAAGAGAAATACAGAATTCATAAATGGCTACAAAATGTAGCATCGTGCTAACTGGCAACTGCAATAGCATCGTGCTAACTGGCAACTGCAATACACACTGTGGTTTTCAGGAGTCTTTAAATCCCAAGAAGAAAATAGTCTATTCTTAACAAAAAACAAGAAATACATATTTAATTTTAGAGTATTTAGAAATTATAGCTATATATATCTGTAATATATCTGTATATATATATATATATACTGTATATATAAAGTATATCTGCAATTGCACGTTTACATGTAATATATCGGCCCTCTAATATGTTTGTGTATATATATATGGCAGGATATACCCGACAGGGGCTGCCAAAGTCAGAGAGCCTGGGACTACAGTGTTCCGATGTGGCGCCTCTGGAACCTCCAGGACCAGGTGGGGGCTGGAGGGAGAAGCCCTTGCCAGATGGTCCCCCAACTGCTCACCTGTGACAACTGTGACAAGTTGGAAGTTGTTTTGATTCTACAACCTATGTTTCTTTTTTTTTTTTTTAACTCTATTTTGTACATTTAATAATTGAAAATATAAACAATTAAAAACTAAAAAGTAAACACAGATAAATATATACATTTCTCAATTAAATGTAACAGATACATATAATTTTTTTTTTTTGAATCAAACAATATACTACACAATATATTTGGTTCATAGCAACGCATTCATACAGTATTTGTCCTTTTGTGTCTGGTTTGCTTCACTCAACATAATGTCCTCCAGGTTCATCCATGTTGCCATATGCTTTATGACTTCATTTAACCTATGTTTCTTAAACTGTAAACTTTACAACCTTCCACCTTTGTGAAAAAGTCTGACGGATTTAATATATGCTATGTGTATAAAGGTATTTACATATATAATACAATACAGTATAATGTAAGTTTTATCATATATGACATAAATGGGTGTGATATAATATAAGTATTATAGCAAAATTTAAAAGGGAATCGTTATTTCACCCAGTCATTTAACATGACTGAAACATTCATTGAAAAAAAAAGTCCGTATATGATTTTACAAATCTCCTATACCTAGACTGCAGGCAAAGACCTCTCTTGACCTAGGAAAAGATCTCCAAGAAAATGGAGAAAGCTTCCTATTTTGAAAAATGGGTGGGACCCATGCTGATAAGAAGTCTTTCATGCATTCGTGAATGTTAGCTAAGAAGATAGTTGGGAACATTCCAGATGTTTGATTTCATTTTCCTTCACTCGGTGGCTGCTCCTTGATAACATCTTGGCTTTTGGAAACCTCTTTTATTAAGCTGTCCCATTGTATGCTAAGTTACAGTGGCTCAGAACTGATCCCTTCACAAAAGTGCTTTGTTTGAGGATTCCCTCTATAAACTGGGGCTCAGTGAATTTTGCTCCTTCTATAAAGCCTTCCCTAGCCGATTATATTTACCTAAGCAAGCATTATTTTCTATCTTGTTTTCTTTTCTTCTTTTTCTGAAGCATAATTCAGATCTCAGGGAAGCATGAGAAAGATAAGGAAATTGCTAGCTAAAAACAAGGTATTTATGGCTTCTACAATTTGGAAATGATTGCTTTCTGTTTTGTAACAAGCATGCACCATTTATGGATTTTTTTTGGAAAAACTACATTTCCAAGGTGCTGTGGCAAAACATACAAAGGACTCACCTCCCCTCACCTCTGGAGTCTGCCTGGAATATTCTGATTTTGATATATTTTTCCTTTTCTGCTGTTTTTGTTCACTTTCATTTTTATTTCAGTAGAAAAAAATAATGGAAGGACGAAACCAGCTATTATCCATTCATTATTTCTATCCTAGAATAAGAGCTTTATTATTTTTTTTAATGAGATGGTGGTGGGGTAGTTTAAAAGTAAAATTCATTTCATTTTTACTTCTGTACTATCTTTGAAAAGAACTGGTGGGACCTTTAAGAAAAAAAAGCTGAGCCACATAAAACGAAAGCAGCAAAGGACAGAATGGCAATAAAGGCAGCTGTTGGGGGATGTGTGTGTTTCCCCTTAGGATGGAGAGTGTCTTTCGCCTTCCTTGAAAGGAGCCTTCTTTTCATGGGAAACCAAGCTCCTAGGTTATTAGGTTCACAATGAGTTCCCCAGATGTACTTCCCATGAGTGAGGATTCTCAGAGGAATAAAGGGAACCCTAGAGGCTTCTGTTTGTTTTGTTTTGTTCTTGTTTCAGTAAAGTTTCGAATAGGTAATACATCTACATGGTTCAAAAATCACGAAGGTATAAAAAACAGTGAAAAACTTCTTTACTATCCTGTAGCCTCTTGTTTAGTCAACCACTACTGGTTTATCTTGTATCATTTCAGAGATGTAGTGTGCATATGTAAGCAAATATAAGTATATATTCTGTTCTCTTTTACACAAATGGTAACATATGATACAGACTATTTGGAACTTGCCTTACACTAACAATTTATCTTTGCCGTTGTTTTATATCAATACATATGGAGCTTCCTCCATCTTTTTTATGGCTGTGTAATGTTTCACTGCATCTTAATTGATTTACCCAGTTCCCAGCTGATGGGTATTGAGACTATCTTCCATCTCTTGATCTTACAAGCAGTGCTACTTTGAATAACCTTGGTTAGACATCATCTCCACGTGTGTGAGAGATTCTGAAGGACAGGTCTCTAAGTGGAATTGGTAGATCAAAGGGTCTGTTATTAGCTCATCACTGGAGAGCTGAAAGGACTTGAGGATAGCTCTTCATGTCTTCAGTTATATACTACTTTAATATTTAAATTTAAGTTACTCAAGAAATATGGCAACAGGTTCTCCTGTAAACAAAACCAACAAACAATCCAGAAGTATATGAGGTAAAATGTTAAAGTCCCCCATGATTTCCAAGTCTCCTGCTCTTCACCACACACACCTCAAAATCCATTCCACTTCTCAGAAGTAACCACTGTTAACAGTTTGGTGCACATCATTCCAGACCTTTCAATGCATTTATATTTCCATTCATATAAATACTTCTCTGCAAACACAGATGCTTGTGTGTGTGTGTGTGCATAGCGTTTTTTTTTTGTTGTTGTTGTTGTTGTTGTTGTTGTTTTTTTATTATGGGTAAAAATCAAAATTCTCACAATACATACAAACATTTGCAAAATGATATATAAATATATATGCATATATGTGTATTTGCTTACAAAAATGTTATTTATATATATATATATATACATATATTTTAAGAGGTGCTTAGATTACCCAAAATATTACACGGAACCCACTGGGATTCCCATGTTGCCCACCTCCCACACCTCCCACCTTATAGCAGTGCTTATCAAACTTTGATGTATAGAGGAATCACCTGGGAGTTTGTTAAAATACAGATTCTTCAGTTCTAACAAGTTCCCATGTGCTGCTAATGCTGCCAGTTTTGGGGAATTTCTCGGTTTTTGTTTTTGATTTGTTTTGTTTTGTTTTAACATAAATGAGATCATACCTAGCTGCCGTTCTGTAGCTTGTTTTTTTTATCTGGCCAGGTCGTTAGAAGATCATGTAAATATGGCTTTGCAAACCTGATTAGCTGTGTGTGCCTGTTGATACTATAAACTCTAATGAAGGAAAAACCATTCTCATCACTTTTAACCAGGGAAGTCTCTGAGACCTTTCTAAATTGATTAAATAAACTTAAAGGATCCGTCTTGGTATTTAAAGCAGTTTTTATTTGCTAATGAAATTAGATCTCAAATTACAGGAAAATTGTTTCCAATCAGTTCATTATCCTATCCTGGTACTGAACGATAATTGTGCGTCTTTTGAGAAGATGACAGACTTGTTTCAAAAGAGGAGATTCCCATCCAATCTTACTTCCCTCCATGGAGTTCTGCAGCCAAACCCAGGGTGGACTCGGTTGATCCCAAACTGAATCCTGTGAATCCCCTGCCTAAGACCCTACAGAGGCTCCCCATCACCCTCTTAGGCTGTCTCGGGCGTTTACCAAGTTCGCCTCATCTTCCTCCCCAGTGTCTTCGCTGGACTCTTCCCTTGCTCAGTGCCCTCCAGCCACAAGGATGTTCTTCACTCCTTCCTTTCACCCTGATACTCGGATACTCGCAAGACCATGCTGTTCCCTCAGGCTGGAATGCTCCTTCCTGCCCAGTTCACCCAGTTACCTCACCCTGCTGGTCTCACTCCAATGTCCCTTCCTCGGAGAAGCCCCTCTGGACCAACCCCACCTCCTCCTGGTAGCACCTGACCCTTTTTTTCTTACCAGTTATCATAGTGTGTAACGATATAGCTTCACGTTCAGGGGGTGATTATTGGATCAATGTCCACCTCCCCCACAGGACCGTGAGCTCCTTGGGGACGGCTACCATGTCTGTTTGGTTCACTTTTGCATCCTGGTGCCCATGATAGGAACTGGCATTTAATAGGCAGTCGAGTAATAATTATGTTATTTGAAGGAAGGGAGAAAGAGACTCAGGGAGTGTTGACTCTTGCTGTTGTTGCCTACACTGTGGCTAAAGTGATTCAGTGCAGATGTTGAGGAAGGACATGGCAGTTTGGGGCATGGGGCTACAGTGGTGGAAGGACCCAGAAAGCTAAACTTGAATCTTCCTTGGCACCTGAGCAAGAGCTAGAACTGCCACTTATGGTGGCCCCTCTGAGGTCGCCTTGGGTTTGGTCAACTTTGCTTTCCGGGGCTTATACTTGAGGGCGAGAAAGAATGGCCCTTGGGATCAAAGCCTGCATTTCAAAGCAGTATCTTGACCCCAGCCCACCCTTGGGCCAACATACCCCAAGCAAACTCAAGCTTTCATAAGTAGTATGGAGTGTGAAGAGTGCCCACTCTGGAGTCATCCAGATCCACGTGGCGTCTGAATCTTGTCTTGGCCAGTCTTCTCTGAGGGTGACCTCTCGCAAGTTATAGACCCACTGGGACCTCAGTCTGGAAAAATGATACCAGACTGATACCAAAAGTGATACCACCTCACGGGGTACAACGTAGATTATGCTGGTCAGGGCTGGTATTGGTAAGTGTTCAGGAAGTGGGGACCTCTCGTTCTCCAAGCCACAAAGGACACCCTGGGAAGACAGAGAAATCAACCCAATCAATACTGCAGGTAATGACACTTTCTATCTGCAAGGTCTTTGAAGCTTGGGCAAAAACATCTGTTTTAAGAAAATGGGACCAATCTAGCACTGAACTATCCAGGTCTGTAATGTGAAGACTTGATCATTTGCTCAGTTTCATTTATTTATTCATTTTCATTTCTCTCTCTTGTTCACTGCTCTATCTAACCTCAGTCCTAGAACAGTGCCTGGCATAGGGCAGGACAACGGTGAGGTAAGTGAGGCACGGATTTAAGGAGGTTTCTATTCTCAGGTGTGGGCCAGCACCTGAGAGTGGGTGCCCCCTTAAATTTGGGGCCCTAGTGGGCTCGCTTGCCTCTCTGGCCCCACCCTGGCCTGGCACATGGTGGTGCTCAATAAATATTTGTTGAATGAATGAATCCAGATATCTGAAAACAACCAGATCTCTGCGTTAACCTTTTCTCCCAGATGTTTTGACCTCAGGTTTGAGCATCCTCAGGCTAACTTGGCAAGAGTCGCTTCTCTGATTTGGGGCCACCAGCTAAGGCTTCTCCTCTGGAGACCAAAACACCTGCAGTAATATTGATAGTCTGCCTTTTTAAGCACAGCATCTCTTTCCTCTACATTTCTTGCCAGAACATTTGAAGGAGCTGTATTTGATTGCAATGTACTAGGACAGTGAAATAGGTCAAGCAATGACAAGCAGGTCAGAGCAGAGAGAGAGAAAAAGAAGCTGATTGGCAACTGTCCATGAGCATAATTTCCATGCAGTTGGAAGAGGCTGTGGAAAGACCAGCTAGCTTCACTGTTTAGATGCTGCTCCGATCTGCTTGCAGCTAATTTAGTTCCACAACTGACCTTTAAGTCAAAAGCAAGGTTGGGCTGTTTTAAAACTTGGGGACATGTTGCCTTTGCATTCCTAGAAGATTTTTTTGTGCATCACATTTTTTAAAACTTTTTTTTTTCTTGAAGTATCGATACCGGGGAATGAACCCAGGACCTCACATGCAGGAGGCCAGTGCTCAACCACTGAGCTACGTCAGCTCCCCCGAGTCGGTTCCCTCATCCATCTGCTTGTTGTTTGCTTGTTGTCTGCTCATTGTCTTTGCTCGTTGTCTGTTCGTTGTCTGTTCGTTGTCTGCACGTTTTCTTTAGGAGGCACCAAACCGAACCTAGAACCTCCCATGTGGGAGGCAGGTGCTCAACTGCTTGAGCCCCATCTGCTCCCTTAAAAAACTTTTAAATGTATTTACTCCATTGGAAGTTTTTAAAAATAATCTAAATTTTTGAATAGGTAATACATTCATATAATCCTAAACCTAGAAAGAATAGACACTGTAATATGTGCCCCTGCCCCCAACCCTCGTTCCTCATCTACCCATTGGTAAGCACTCTTCATATGGATCCTGGCAGAATATCTTTATGCAAATATAAGCAAATACAAATACGGATTCTTAGCCCCCTCTTTTATGATATACATGGTAGAAAACTATATATATATATTTTTCCCAGCAGCTTGCTTTTTTCTCTCAACCATGTATCTTGAAGATTATTTCATATCAGTCCCTGGGAGCATCCTTATTCTTTTACACAGCCATATTATATTCCATTGCCTGAATTGATCATAAAATTCAATTCCTTATTGCTGATGTACATAAAGCAAAACCCCTGCATCTATGCCCAGCCCCACTTCTTACTCTCTAGAGTGTTTTATCCATCACTATTTTTTTTTAAAGAAGGTACCAGAAATTGAACCCAGGACCTCATACGTGGGAAATAGGTGCTCAGCCTCCTGAGCTACATCCACTCCATACCCATTACTATTAATAAATTGATGAATATGCTTCCAGATATGTTTACATTTATGCACAAATATAGCCAAATGATTTGAGAATATTTTTGCCAAAAGTTAGATTAAAATATTACTTTTTCTGAAACGTACTCTTTAAAAATAGTACACTGTCTTGGGAATTTTCCTCTATCATTACCTATAGTTTCAACTCTTCTTTTGAAATTTGGTTTTATTTTTTGACAGGTGCAGAGTATTCTAAAGTATGGATAAAACATGCTTTCTTTTTTTTTTTTTTAATATGGAGCGCTACATGAATTTGCATGTCATCCTTATGCAGAGGCCATGATAATCTTCTCTGTATTGTTCCAGTTTTAGTATATGTGCTGCCAAAGGGAGCATAAAAGCACACTTTCTTTAACCATTCTTCCACTGATCTGCCCAAGGTTGGAAAACCATTGATTTCATTAGGAATAAAATTTTCAGCATAATATGAAGGAAGAACCAAATCTAGCAAAGGTCTATGAAGGAATACTATACAGGCAGAAGGAAGGAACCACATTTAGCAGCATTGATAGGTTTGAAAATGGTTATGACAGAGCCCGTAACCCAGGCATCGAGGTAACATTGCTGGTAAGACATGCCAACAGCTAACACAACCCCTTGGTGCACTGCACTGGCAGTGACACAGCATCCGTTTCTGTGGCTTTCTTGCCAAAAATGCATCACCCTGTTCTAACCCTGAAAAAACATCAAATAATCCAAAACTAAGAGCCATCTTACAAATTGACTAGTATTCTTCGAATATGTCAAGGTCGTACAAGATAAGAAAAGTCTGAGAAACAGATTGGAGGAGACCACGGAGAAATAACAAGTAAAGACAGTGTGGGGTTCTGCATTGGATCCTGAAAAAAAAAAAAATCATTGAAATTAGAAGAAGGTCTGCAATTTAGTGAATAGTTTTGTACCAGAGTTAATTTCCTGGTTCTGATCATTGCTGTAGAGTTAGGTAAGCTATTGCCATAAAGGAAAAGTAAGTGAAGGGCATAATGGATTCTGCCCTTTTTGTGCCTCTCTTCCATGAGTAAAAAATTATCTCAAAAAAATAAATATATAATGATGGGTGAAAAAGGCAAGAAATAGAAAGAAAGCTATACAAATTATTTGTGTAAATGAAGCACAATCAAAACAGACATTGTGTATGTTTAAGGATAAACAACATAGATGAAAGTAAGCATATGGCAAGTAGATTGAAACGACTTGTGTTAAATATGCAAGAGTGGCTTTATATGACAGGGAAGGAAATACGGGGAAATTTTTGTTTTTGTGAAATAATTTTAAAAGAGGGCCCCAATATTCTACTCCTGTGTATTGATCCTACAGATGGACTTGCACATGTATGAAATTATACACACACACGTATAATATTATACCCACAATCCCACACCACAGAGCATTATTTTCCGAAACTACAAGAAACAGCCTCAATACTTAGGACTAGATTACACAACAAGCTCCAGAGAGCCATTGTTAAATGAAGCAAGCAACGGGCTAGGCAGCGTGTAAACAAAAAGGTGCTTGCACTCGCGTGTGCACACACACACACACACAAGCGTATTTGCCTGTGCATAGACGACTCTCACTCTCAAAGGAGACATAAAGAAACACATCACAGAGAGACCTGGGGGGAGGGAAAATAGGGTGGCTGGGGCATGGGGCATGGGGCAAGGGAGAGGGGCACCTTCTTTCCCTGTATACTCTTTTGAACATGTTGGATTTTCTAAAGTGGTCTTGAATAGATTATCTGAATAAGTAATTAATTTTTAAACGAGGCTTCTTACAGAAGCCAGTGATGAGAGCCAACCACGAATGGAGGCCCTGGAGGTGCCTCATAGTAAATCTGAAGGCTCAGTGAGAAAAGCTTGATGAGAAGAGTGGTGAGCCTTTTCCTGCCGTCCAGAGAGCACAAGGGCGGGGTTGGCAGTGCAATCCCTTCTCTTAAACCGTGACCTTCATCAAGTCATCACATCTCTCTCTGCTGCAGTTTCCTCATCTGTAAAACAGAGACAAGAGAGTCACCTTCCCTACCGTGGGAGGATGAAATTAGATCGTGCACATCCAGCTTCGAGAACTGTGCCTGGTACAGAGCATGCTCCAAATAACACCACTGAAGTCCTTTTTACCACCTCTCAAGTAGTTCAACATAGATGATTTCATGAATCCAAAGCACTGAGCGGGAGAAGGAAAAAAATAAAATTAATAAGCTTAATTCCAGAGATCGTTCAAGAATCTGCCCACCGGTGGGCTGCATTTGGCTCTCCTTCTTTGTCTCCACCTTCTTTAAATACAGACTCCAGGCTTCTGCAGGCTGCACAAGTTGCTTAAGACCATCAGGCCAGGGCAAACCCGGGCCATTTATTCTTCCTCTTTCAGCCTGTTCCTGTGTTTATATTACCCTGTTTAGCTTAATGCACATCCCAAGATTACCCCTAATACACATCCTCAGAAATGTTTATGGAAATTCTTTATAAGCAAATGGCCTTATTTCCCTTGAGTAGCTGCAGATACAAAGCAGCGGTCCCCCTTTTTATTGACAGGCTTAAACACCTCGTGATGCCCCCGGCCCCCACCCACCATGGATCTGTTACCCCAGCCCACCCACACGTACATGGGGAGCTACAGCGAGCCCGTGCTTGCCCGTGCTGGAGCTGTCCTGGCTTCCAGCCTCTAGCCATTTTTCCAAAGTCAGAGCCTTGACAGTTCTTTTATATATTCTGGTTCTTTCCTCTGCTGGTGGTTTTGTTCAAGTTGAGAGGGAGCGGGGAGATGGGAATAGAAGCCCAGATCGTTTCATATTTGTTTCTATTCTCCAACACGACCTAGATTTACTAAATGCCTATTAAGTGCCAGGCACTCTTCTAGGTGCTGGAAATCCAGCAGTGAGCAAGGTGGTTCTCTGCTGCTGGATAAGTTGCATTCTGATGGCAGAGGCGGGCCATAATAATAGTATGTTATTATTGTTATTAACTACTACACAAACCACAATAAACAAACAAGTACATACATATGATAACCTCTGAGAGTGATTAGTGCTATGAGGACAATAATATAGAATGGTGAAATAGAGAGCTGAGAGGGCAGGGGAGCCACTGTAATCAGGAAAGAGTGGCCAAAGAAGACTTCTAGAAATAGACAATTTTTTTTTTTTTAGTTTTTTTTTTTTTTGAAAGAATTTTTTTTAATAGGCAATGTTTGAGCAGAAATTTAGGTGAAGGGAGGGAGAACGCCACAGTCCTGGAGAGGCCATGCCCAGCCATGGGAAGAGCAAGTGCAAAGGCCCTGCGGCTGGGTCTCCTTGCTGTCCTGGAGGAAGGGCACAAAGGCCCCTGTGGCTTTGTCATCAGAGGCTTTTAAGTCATCAGGGGCTTTTAAGCAGGGGCAAGATATGGTGGGACCCATGTTTTTAAAATACTCCTCCTGGGAAGCGGCTGTGGCTCAATCAGTAGGGCTCCCGTTTACCATATGGGAGGCCCCGGGTTCGGTTCCCGGGGCCTCCTGGTGAAGGCAAGCCCGCCCGCACGGCGTGGTTAGCTGACCCAGAGAGCACAAGCAGCAAGGGGGGGATAAATGAATAAATAAATAAAATCTTAAAAAAATAAATAAATAAATAAATAAAATAAAATAAAATAAAATAAAATACTCCTTTGGCTCCTGCATAGGGGATGATTTGTAGAGGGGCCAATGAAAGCAGGAAGACAAGTTAGGAGGCTGCCACCCTGCTCAAGAGACTGTCCAAGAATGATGATGGCTTGTATTGAAATCGAACTGGTAGAGATGGAAAGAAGTGAATGGATCCAGAATCTAGCACATCCCTGGAGGTCTCTACAACAGGCTCACGAAGGAAGTGACAGTGGGAGGAATGAGAGAGGAATCACAGATGGCTTAGGCAATGAGGTTGTCAGGGGTGCCGTTTTCCCAGGTGAGTAAGATTGGAAAAGGAGCCAATTTAGTGCTCCCTAGACATCCATAAGGAGACGGCATCTAGAAGAAGCATAGCCCTTTAGCAGTAATAAACATTCGCTTCGTACCAGGAACATTTTAAGCACTCTCCCACACAGCATGCCACAGCATCTTCACCATAAGCCTGTGAACGATTGTCGCACTATATCTGCATTTTCTGGTTGATGAGATGGAGGCACTGAACAGTTTGGATAACCTGCCCAGAGCCACACAGCTAGATTTGAACTCATCTATGCTGAGCTGGTCGTCTGTGCCCCTAACCGCCGAATCATGGTCCTCCTAGATTATATTTGCTTGTTGAATTGTCTGTCTTCTCTGCTAAAATAGATGTTTCTGGGTGTCAAGATCATGTATAATTTGCATCCCTAGCACCTGGCATGTAAAAGGCACCGAATAAAATATTTGATGTTTGGCCACAACTTGGAGCTCAGCTTCGCTGCGGTAAGGATAATCTTCTCACTGGGTCAGGAAGTCACTGTGAGGTGAAAGCTCAAGTTTCTTTAGGATTTTGATTTCTAACCATAATATAATAATTACTGAGTCCATTCAGGGACCCAGCAAGATTTTGAATGCTCACTCGAACAGGGTAACTGAAGGGAGGGTAATTAAGGGGACACTTAAATAGGCACAGGCATGGGGCAGGAAAACCAATAGGGTGATGCGGCACACTGGGGCGAGCAAGAGCGGGGAACCACTACAGGTCCTGGACCTGAAAGGCCACGAGCAGAGAGTGGTTGCAGAACCTGGCAAGAGCCGAAGGAGAGGAACAGCCACTGCCAGCCAAGGCCAGGCAGCGAGTTAAGTGCCGTCTCCCGCCCATGCTCCCTATTTGTCCAACCCAGTGTGAAACCAGACACGGCTCGCAGGAGCCAACTGACGCAGTTCCCACAGGTCAGCCCCCCCCCCCCGGGCACGGGGCAGGCTAGAGAGGGGCAAACGGAGACTATCCCCCACACGCAGGGGGTCCACAGAGGTAACACATGCTCTTCAGCGGACCCCATTTCTCTAAAGTCATCCTCTCCCTGCTGGTTATTTATGAGCTTACCTTTTTGCAAGAACCACATCAAATAGTTTACATGATTTTAAAACTCAGATATAATGAATGAAGCCGAGATGTTTCAGCAAATGTGCTTGATGGACAAAACCTGCCAAAGATCTGTTCTTGGATGACATCAGGACAAAGGCATATCTCATGGCCCGCAGAGCATCTGTCACTGAAGCCAGTAAGTGCATCCCCCGACCCGTACCGCTTCCAAGATGTGCCGGCAGTCAGTGGATATTGTAAAAGTAACTCTTCCTTCATTTGCTTCCTGCTGTCTGTCTTGTGCAAGTACTTACTGCTCTTTTATTTTATTTCATTTTTTTCTGTTATTTTTAACTGCTCTTTTAAAAACTGAGCTTGGCCTGTTATAGATGCACTAGTGAAGATTCCTGTGCTTCATTCAGGCATTGTGCTTACAATTGCCAATCCGAGCTTTTGGGGACCTTAATAAAAAAGGCACTTTAGATAGGTCGTATGGTATGTGACTATATCTCAATAAAACTGCTTAATACATAAATAAATAATTGTGCAAGAATAGCCAGAAAGAGCAGCTATGTACAGCAGGGGAAACAGAGAGAGATTAAGAGGAGAAGAATTTTCTTGTTTGTTTGTTTTTTGTTTGTTATTATTATTATTGAAATAATGAGGGAAGCGGCTGTGGCTCAATCAGTAGGGCTCCCATTTACCATATGGGAGGCCCCGGGTTCGGTTCCCGGGGCCTCCTGGTGAAGGCAAGCCCGCCCGCACGGCGTGGTTAGCTGACCCAGTGAGCACAAGCAGCAAGGGGGGGATAAATGAATAAATAAATAAAATCTTTAAAAAATAAAAATAAAAAAAAAAAGAAATAATGAAAATGCTCTAATAATGATTAAAGTAATGAATGCACAAAACTATGTGATTATTCCAAATACCATTGATTGTACACTCTGGGTGAATTGCATGCTTTACTAATATGTATCAATAAAATTGATTTATTTTTAAAAATGCACGTGCCAGAAACGGGTTTGTCATCTCTTAGGGGCTTGTGTAAAAATCAGTAAGAGTTTAGCAAAACCTGGCACGGGAAAGAATAGCAAAGTGAGTCCATATGACATGCTGTGTACGTGATAGTACATTCAACCCCTGCTGGACCTGTAATGCATGTGTTATCCCCACTTTACAGATGGGTAACCTGAGCCAGCTTGACTGGGCCACAGAGCTGGCAGAGCCAGGAGTAAAATTCAGGCAGTCTGATTCCAGGTGACAAGCTCTTATCCTCTCTGCAATAACAACTCTGTAAATGAAGGGTATCCTTGGAAAAATAGTCTAGGAAAGTAGTATGTGTAGTGTTTAGCCCACAGTCTCGGATGTCAGACAGACCTGGGTTTGAGTGCTCAATAAATGGGTACTAAAATAAATAAATAAATAAATAAATAAATAAATAAATAAATAGGTACTGGTAGTGGATCTTGAACTCTTCAGATCTGCAGCTCAGGCTGAGCTGTGGTTCTGACATATGTTACTGAGTATCTGGTAGGTGCCTGGCACTATACCAGACTCTGGGGACACAATGCTGGGCAAAATAGATGTGGCTCCTACTCAGATGGAGGCTACATCTGGTGAGGGAGGGGGATCTTGGTCAAATAATCTCACAAATAAAATAAAATCATAACCATGCTAAATGCTATCGGAGAGGCATCCAGCTCTCTAAGGGCCGTGTATCAGAGGAACTTACCAGTCAGGGAGGAAGCGGAGAGAGTCCCTGAAGACAGGATGCCTGGGCGAGGGCTAAAATTTGTTAACAAGATTAAGGAAGGCAAAGTGGGTCAGGAAGGGGGAATAGCAGGTGCAAAGGCCCTGTGATAAGGGAGAGGGTCTGAAAAGAAGCTGGTAGAAACTTGAGGGCTAAAAGTGGGGAGGTCATGAGAATTTGATTACAGCTGTGGATTCTGTCCCTGGTAAAAGAAAATGCAGGTACACACAAAATTTATTATATTATTGCAAAGGGTTCATGGCCCCACCCCCCAGACCTTGGACGCCAAGTTAAAAATCACTGCCCTAAAGAAGAGCCTCATTCACACATGTAAAAGGGCTCAAAAGATCTAACCAGGGAACTTCCACAATAACTGATGATATCAAGCCACCTGATAAATTGAGCAACAAGAAAAAAAAAAAAAATTGAGCAACAAGCTTCAATGCCTCCAGCTTAGATTTTTTTTTTCAGCCACACCCAACAGATCTCAGCAGAAACAATGAAGATATAAGAAATGGAGGAGAATGGGGAGGAGGCAGAAATCATCGGAGAATCTTGGAATAATCCTAACAAAGAAGATCTCTGAGTCCTTAAAACCTAGAAAGAGGTTTTTTCCTCCTTAAAACTCCTCCTTGGAATTCTACCATTTAATTTCTCAGCTCAGAAACATTTTAGGTGACTGGCTTAAGCCATGCCTAATGCAAAGGTAAGGTTTGGGTTCTTGCCACAGTAGATGAGTCTGGCTACAGAATGTGGCAGATCTGGGTTCAGATTTGAGCTCTGACACTTCCCTGATGTGGGGAAGGTAAAGGGAAGTTCCCTCTACCTTTCAGACCTTTTGTTTCCTCATCTGTAAAATGGGGATAATAGAAGCTGCCACCCATCCTCTTCCTCCTTTCTTTCTTGTTCACCACTGGGATCTTCTGACATTTCGGCCGAACTAGCCACCTGCTAGTTCTCATCCCTTGTCAGCCTTGACTGCAGGATCTTTTATTTGAAAAAACATTCTCGCCAAGACGCTCACAAATGCTGTTGCCCAAATCCTGGAAGCACAAGCCCAAATTAAACCAACTCTCCACTTTCTCCCTGCCTCCTCTCCTCCTCCCACCCCACCACAACCAAGTAGTGGATCTCATTTCCTTTGTCACCGAGAAGAGGACTCCATCAGAAGGGGGCACCCCCAACTCGCCCCAACCAAATATGTAGACCTTGATCGATTGTTCATTTATTCATTCAACAAACCATTCTTGAGCATTTCTTCTCTGCCAGGCACTGTACCAGGAGGTGGGAAAACCAAGTGGTTGAGCCACATCTGCTTCCCACCTATTTCTTATTACTGGGGGTCCAGAAGCGAACAAAACAACCCCAAACCCCAGTTCCAGCAGTTGTAGTGCAGGAGACAAATAAACAAATATATAAATAATACAATGTCAGTTACAAACTCTTCTTTCTTCTAGGAAAAAATAGGGCAGGGTAACTTAGGATAGCGGTGTGGGGTGCTCCTTGATGGCTGGGTCACACTGTCTGTGCCTGGGTGCTCGCTCACCACTGGTTTGCAGCGTGGGGCTCAGTGCCTGGTACCTAGTAGGTGTTCAGGAAACACCTGTTGAATGAGAATCACCGTTGTAGCACTGTCAGCAGAATTAGGAGACATACAGAATACGTAAGGAGAAGGATGACAAAGGATGGTCAGTTTTCAATCAAACCTTTATTATTCACGATGATACCAATATAATTATATTAATATATCACTATATGTTAATATGTAATTATATAAACTACATTTAAAAACACATTATACTAAGCATTATGTTTATTATCTATTTATCCCCGTAGTGCTCTTTCTTGCCTTTTCCCTAGTGGTAGCATGTACGTGATTACACTGACCAATCAGGTGACCCACTAGAAAAGGTTCTGTGGCCCAGGGAGGCCTTGCCAAACACCTGGGGGAGTGTGTGGCACTGCTGGAAGGCAGCGTGGCCCAGCTGCCCAAGAGCTCCAACAGCAGTAGGTGTCCACGCAGTCAATGGGCCATCTAGAGCAGTGGCTCTCCACCAGGGGAGACTCTGTCCCCCAGGGGACATTTGCCAGCATCTGGAGACATTTTGGTTGTCACTACTAAGTGGAGGATGTTCCTGGCACCCTGTCAGGAGAGCCCAGGCTTCTGAATACCCCACAATGCACAGGACAACCCCACAGCAAAGATTTGTCCAGCCCCAATATATCAATAGTACTGAGGTTGAGAAACACTGATCAAGGGCTTCAACCTACAGCAATGGCTTTCAGATGGTTTAGGAGCGTGGAAGACCCTTTGGGAATCCAAGGAAAACAATGAACCTTCTCCCCGGGAAAATGCACCAAATTTTACATACAGTATCAGGTGGCTCAATCATCCTAGGAACTTATTTATGGATCACAAAGCTAAGATTATGAGATTTGCCTCATTTACACAGGTCATGTGTAATTTTCCTTGCACATTGACCATTTTTCTTGCAATGAAAAAGGCAGAAATTACCAAAAGAACACAATTCCACTTTTAGTTATAGACGCAAAGAATTGAAAATAGAGACTTGAACAGATGTTTGTGCACCAGTGTTCACTGCTGCATTATTCGCAATGGCCAAAATGTGGAAGCAACCGAGGTGCCCATCAACACACGAATGGATAAACAAAATGGAGTATAGCCATACAACGGAGTATTATTCAGCCATAAAAACGAATGAACTGATGCATGATACCTCATGGATGAACCTTGAAGACATCATGCTGAATGAAATAATCTGGACACAAAAAAGATAAATACTGTATGATCTCACCTTTATGAAATAAGCAGAATAAGCAAATTTATAAAGTCATAAACTAGAATACAGGTTACCAGTGGCCGGGTGGGGGAGGGGATAGAGAGTTCATATTCATTGGTATGGAGCTTCTCTCTGGGTTGATGGAAAAGTTTTGGCAATGGTTGATGGTGACGGAGCTATAATTTTGTGAATGTAATTAACACCACTGAATTGCATATTTGAAAAAGGATAAAATGGGAAAACTTAGGTGGTACATAAGTTACCGCACACACACAAATAAAACATAGAACTATCTAACACAAAGAGTGAACCCTATAGTAAACAGAGGGCTAGCGTTGAGGGTATGATTTTAATAATATTGTTTCATCAATTGTGACAAAGTTACCACAACTAACTCAAAATGTTGGTAATGGGGGAAACTGCTTGTGAGGTAGGATGTATGGGAACTCTGTACTTTCTGCATGATGTTTCTGTCAGTCTACAACTGCTCCAATAAAAAATACTTTAAGGAATGAAATTCTGATACATGCTACAACATGGATGAACCCTGAAGACATCTTGTGAGTAAAATAAGCCAGACACATGACAGATATTGTGTGATTCCACTTATATGAAGTGTCTAGAATAAGCAAATTCATCGAGAGAGAAGTAGATTATGGGTTACCAGGGGCTGTGGAGAGGGAGGAATGGGGACTTATTGTTTAATAAGAGTTTCTGTTTGGAGTGAAGAAAACTTTTGGTAATGGATGGTGGTGATGGTGAATGTAATTAATACCACTAAATTGTACATATGAAAGTGGTTAAAATGGGAAAGTTTGTGTTGTATACATGTTACCACAATAAAAATTTTTTAAAAGGCAGATATTATGTCTTCCCAACAACTGAGCCATTGTTTCAGCATCCATTTTCTCCCATAACCACAGAGACCATGGAGACTGAAAAAGAGGAGAAAGAAGGATGGCATAAAAGAAGTGATCACAAATAATGAAAGCCCAATCCAAGTTAGCTTTCAGCCTTTCTCAAAACCTACCTGGGAATTATTTAAGGACAGGAGATACACCTGGGGGCATTTCCATCGACAGAAGGGGGTTCTTTCACTCTAGCCTATGAGAGTGTTGGGGAAAAATTCTGGCCACTGCCCACTGAGCACTTGTTATCTCCCAGGCATGAGGCATAAGCTCTCTCAATCCTCACAAAGTCCCTGTGAAGTGGGACCTTATTCCTCTCACTTTGTAGTTGTAGAAACCGAGACTTGGACAGATGCCAATCATTATCCAGCAGGTAGAAAGCAGAGCCTGTGAACACAAATTGCTTAAGTGGACTCTTAGACTTTCTCTACCACTGAGCCAGGGTTTCCACAGGGTATTGTCAGGAGGCATATATATACTTCCCAGGCTGGCCATCCGGCCCTCATGCTCTTTGTAGATTGATGCTCCTGCCAAACCGACCCTCCTCCGGGCAGGCCCAGGACTTTATTTTCTTTCCTTCAGCCTGCAAAGCCTCTCTACCTCACTTCTGTCCAAATCCTACCTGGCCTTCAAGGTCCTCGCATTCCTTCCTTCCAGAAGTCTTCCTAATTCCACCAGCGGAAGTCTTCCCTCCACCTTCTGATCTCTGCTAGTCCTTGAAGGCAGCTTCTGTTACCCTCTTCCTACAATTATGGGGATAGTTGTGTTTTTTTTTTGTTTTTTTTTTAATCAATAGACTTTAATGTTTAGAAGAGTTTAAATTTGCAGAAAAATTGAGCAGACAGCACAGTGACTCTCCAAGCTCATTCCTGCCTTGGGGCCCTTGCTGTTTTCTAGAACATTCTATCCCCAGCTGTACTGGTCTCATCTCAGGGAGGTCACCCATGACCATCCCAACGCAGGTAGCCGCCACAGCCACCTCTGAGCACTCCCTAATTGTTCCACCCTGTTTATTCCCTTCACAACTCGTATAGCAATCTGCAGTTATTTATTTGCAAGTTGTTTTTCTTGCATGAGGCTGAATACCCAGGGCTTGGAACTACAGCTGCACCATGGGTTGCAAGAGGAAGAAAATATAAGACTGGCAGTCAGACAAGCAGAGGCAAAGCCTGGATTGGCTGCTTCAGAGCCGTGTACCCTGGGACAGGTCACAGCTTCTCCCATCCTTAGTTTTCATATTTGTAAGATGGGAATAACGGTATCTATTCCTGGGATCTGTGAAAACAATTAGATAGAGGCCCCTGCACATTGTATTTTATTTAGTTGGCACCCCATGAATACTGTCTTTCCTGATAAACTCTTCTCAGAAGACCTGCTCTCTAGAATTTTCTCCCCCATCCCCCAATTCCCATCCTAGCTCTTTCATATTCCCTATAAAAATATCCGAGAGGTATAAAGGCCTTTCTGTATAACTGGAATTTTCTGTCAGGCCTCAGATACTGAGGACAGTGGTGGCTTTACCAGATTCAATTAACATTCCTTGGATTTATGTTGACCTAATCAACACTCACCTTCAACAACATTTCTGAAGCTCAGCTCACTGCTTCTGACCCACCCCAAACCTGACCATCCTCCTCCTGACGTGCTCACCATCCTGGTGCAAGGAACCTCCAATTTCAATGCCCTCCCCCACTCCTAGCCCTGCTAACTACTCCCACTCATTCATTCATTCCTTCACTTGATAACTAACATTTAATTACTATTTTGGGGGTCACACCAAAGGGCTGGACTCATAACCAGGTTGTTTTTCATTCCTACGAATTAGGTGCTGTATCAGTCACCCAAAGGGGTGCTGATGCAAAATATCAGAAATCGGTTGGTTTTTATAAAGGGTATTTATTTGGGGTAGAAGCTTACAGTTACCAGGCCATAAAGCATAAGTTACTTCCCTCACCAAAGTCTATTGCCACGTGTTGGAGCAAGATGGCTGCCGATGTCTGCCAAGGGTTCCGGCTTCCTGGGTTCCTCTCTTCCTGGGGCTTGCCTCTCTCTGGGCTCAGGCTTGCCTCTCTCCACAAGGCCAGCTGTAGACTATCAAGCGAACAGCTCATCTCTTTTCCCCAGGGCCTTCTCTCCTTCCTCATGACCAAGTTTCTCTGTGTGCTTATTTCCCCAGGCTCCAGCATTAAAACTCCAAACTCCCTTCTCTGCAGTGCGGTTTCTCTGTGAGTCCCCAACCACCAAGGGGGTGGGGACTCAACATCCTACTGACATGGCCCAATCAAAGCCTTAATCATTATTTAATCAAGTAAAAGCGAAACCTCTGAATCCAGTATAATCTAATATGCCCAGAGGAAAAGACTGGTTCACAAACATAACCCAATATCTATTTTGGAATTCATAAATGATGCCAAACTGCTACAGGTGTCAATGATAATGGTATGAATATTTCCTCTATTGAAAAGCATTTGAATATAATTCAGAGATTGGCAAACTCTTTCTATAAGGGCCAAATAGAAATATTTTAGTCTTTGCATGTCAAAAGGTTGTTATGTAGATACTTATGTAACAAGAGAGAAAATAATTTTTCACAAACTTTGATGAAATTCAGAATATTGTAATAATAACATATTGAAATTTTTTCTAATGTAGAAAGAAGAATGGAATTCTTTTTTGGGGGGGTAATATTTCACTTAACTGGGGTTCAAAGTTAGTGTTCCCTATCAACAAAATGATCACAAATGTTCATCTATGAAACTCATTCTTTGCCCATGGGTTTCAAACCCATTCTTGGTCCATTCGCTGGTCCCTGGCATTGCCATGGAAAGCTTGCCTGGTTCTGAATCCTGGCCCCAACCCTATGAGACCTTGGGCATGTCACTTGCCTTTCCAATCTCCTCATTTGGAAAATGAGTATAATTATAATAGTAATTACTACATGGGGTTGTAGTGACTAAACACACGCAAAATGGCTAGAAGAGTGGCAGTTGCTAAGAAACCAATTCCACAAACTCAGTTACTGATCTGACTCAGTCTCCAACCCCCTCCCCAAACCCCATCCACCACCCAACATTTCCCCAGTGCCTTCTGGACCATTATTGCAAAATCCCCCTTATCCTTACCCTTTTCTCTGAATGCACCTACATCCTTTTGCTCTGACTTCTCCCCTTGGGACACTGCTTCCCCCACAGCCCTCTCCAAGGGTGGTTGTTTTCCCTCTGACACCCCTGGAGTTGGAGCAGGTTTGCTCCTTGCTTCTCATTGCCACGATTATCCTTTCTTCCTCCCAGAAACCCTTCAGCTCTTTTGAGGCCCAGATTTCCAATTTTCCCATCCAGGCATCCCTGCTCATTGCATCCTCTGCAGACCCCTGATACCCTACTCCTCAGTTCTTAAAGACTGTGTTACCTGGCGCAGTGTCTCGCTCACCTATAATTCTTTGTTTTCAACATCCATGAAGACAATCCTTTCAACGCCCTGGTGTCTCAGTTCCTTGACCTCCTTTCTTTGAGGGATCTTAGCATACACTTCCACGCTCAGACTCTCATCATTTCCAATGATGAGACCCCCTCGATGACCTCAATCCTAAGCACATCTCACCCTGACCATCACCTCACATTTTCTAGCTCACATTCTTTGGAACACCGTTCCCACCAATCCCTTAACTCGACTCTTACCTCCACATCCACTGGCCCTCCCATTGTTTTTCTCCCATCACCCACTCCTTACCATGCTTGGATTCTATGGTCCATCATTATTACCACTCACACTCACCCTAGACACACTTGCCCTTTCTTTCTCTATTGTGCTTGCTTGGCTAAACCCCATTCCTGGATAATCCAATGCTTAGTCCATTCTGTTCCTGCACTGGAACAGCTGAAGAAGACTGGAAAACGTGTGTGAAAAACGCACACTGCACTAACTGGCCTTTCTTTAAATGCATAACCAGCCACGTGGACCCAGCCACCCTCCTGCAATTCCCTCTTCCAGTCATTCTCCCTCTCTCCTTTTTCTTCTCTAACATTCAACACTCTCTCCCCTTCCTCACTCATGTTTCTAATTTCAGTGACATAACTTCCACACATTCCCAAGTTCAATCAACCTAACTGCTTTGACCTGCACCCAAATATTCTGCCTTCCCTGTTGCTATAATGGATGAACTATTTGTTACCATGTCACAGGCAACACCCCCTGCCCTCACACCTTATACTTGTGTGTGTGGGGGGGTAGTATATGTACAACTCAAAACTTCCCCTTCCCACCTTTATACAGACATTACTCTGTACTCATTCCCTTTCTTTGCTGCATCATCAATGCTTCCCCTTCCTCTGGATCATTCCCATCATCATCCAACGCATGTTATAATATCTTCCTTAAGCCCAGATTCCCTCTTTGCAAGGAGACATCTTCAAAAGAGCTGACCACACTCACCGCCCCCTCCCACACTTTCTTCAACCCTCTTCAGTCAGTGTCCACTCCCATGGCAGCACTGGCCTGGTCCTAGCTCCGCAACTCCAGACCGGCAGATCCAGATGCTGATGGACTTCTCCACTTCAATGCCTGATCGGCATCTCAACTCTAACACATCCCCAATGAGTTATGGAGCGCTCCCCCATCAAATCTACTTCTCCACGGTCTTCTCTATTTCTGTACATGGCACTTGCACCTTCCAAGGGCTCAAGTCAAAAGTCTGGGGGTCGTCCTGGATGCCTCTTTCTCACATCCCACATCCAATCCATTAGCAAGCCCTATCAGCAACATGATCACAATATAGTCCCAAATCCAGCCACTCCTCCCCACTCCCATCACTTCCTCCTTGGGCTGAGCCTCCATCCTCTTGCTCCTGGAGAATCACAATTGCTTCCTCACTGCTCTTCCCAGGACCACCCTCCCCCTGGCTGCTGCTGTCCCTCACGGCACTCAGGGATCTCCTTTTAAAACAGTAAGAAAGACAATACTCTCCAATAGTTTTTCATCTCACTCGGAAAAAAGGCAAAGTTCTTAGGAAGGAAGGAAGGAGGGAGGGAAGGGAGGGAGGGGGAGAGAGAGAGGGAGAAGAGGGAGAGAGGGAGGGAGGGAGGGAAAGGTGACTTACATAAGACAACAAGTAGCTATCTAAGTGCTAATTGTCTTAGTGGTCATATTAAGATGGAGCCTTTCTAATATTTCAACTCTTAGATGTTTTTGGTGCAGGACACATCAGAGTTTATTAAGCATTTATTAAGCATTCTACTAGTCACCACTTTTTAAAAAGAAAGCAGTTTCATTGAGATATGTTCACATACCATATAATCCATCCAAAGTGCACAATCAGTGGCTTTTGGTATAATTACAGTGTTGTGCATTTATCACCATTAAATATTTTAGAACAATTTCATTACTCCAAAAAGAAAAACTCCACAGCCTTTGGCATTCACCTCTCAATCCCTCTATCCTTCTCCAGCCCTACATAACCACTAATCTAATTTCATCTTTTAAAAAAATGTTTTTTTCTTTTTAATTATTTATCTTCCCCCTCCCCCAGATGGTTCTCTGATCTGTCTGCTCACTGCCTGCTCGCCTTCTCCAGGAGGCACCGGGAACCAAACCCAGGACCTCCCACATGGGAGGTAAGTGCCCAAGGCCTGAGCCACATTTCCTGCGGGCTGTGGAGTCTGCTGTCCTGTGGCATCTGTTCATTTAAGTGTCTGCTTGTTGCAGCAGGTGCGGTGTCTGCTCATCTTCTTTAGGAGGCACCAGGACCCGAACCCGGGATTTCCCACGTGGTAGGCGGGTGCCCAACTGGTTGATCCACATCCACTTCCCTAATTTCATCTTTATAAATTGATTTATATTTACATTTTATATATATGGAATCATACAATATGTAGTACTTTGTGTCTGATTTCTTTCACTTAGCATAACGTGGCTTTTTTTGCCTGATAACATCTTGTAACATTCACAAGCATAACATTTACTCAGTTTCAAAGAAAAATATTACCCATATTCGTAGTTTACATGAAGTTTTACTATGCTCTACAGTCCCATGTTACATATTTTAGCTTTCCTTTTAGTAATATACACGACCTTAGGCTTTCCCTTTCAACCACTATCATACCCACATAACAGCACTGCTAGTAACAAACATTATGTTGTGCTTTCACTTTTTCTATTAGTTTCCAAAGACTAACACACAAACTTTTTAACAGTTCTGCACAAGTTAATTCTCAGCTTTCCATTCTCTAACCTTGTTCTATTTTCTGGTGTACTAGTCACCACTTTTGAGTTATTCTTTACACTTTCAAAATGCCCTGGTAGCTATTTGGTAGGCAGCAGCTGCTGTGAGATGACATTTACAAGAAATGGAGGAGGTGGGGGTAACAGCATCTTCTGTTTGGGAGACATATGCACATAAAACAAAACCTACAGTCCTCACCATGGTCACTAAGGCGGAGCCTACTCCGCCCACCCCACGCCCACTGCAACCCACTGCAGCCCACTGCAGCGCACTGCAGCTCACTGGCCTGCTCACTGGTCCTCCAACAAGTCAAGGACATTCCTGACTCATGGGCTTTGCGCTGCCTGTGCCCGCTTCCTAGTGGGCTCTTCCTCTAGAGGTCATCCTTGTTCAAGGGTTCAATCTTCTCTGTATTGTTCCAATTTTAATATGTGTGCTGCCGAAGTGAGAATTCCCAGGTCTTCAGATCAGCAAATTCCTTTTTTTTTTTTTTAGGTACCTGGGATGGGGATTGAACCTGGGACCTCAAATGTGGGAAGCCGGCGCTCAACCACTGAGCCACATCGGCTCCCCTGAGTTAGTTTTTTCCTTTGTTTGCTTGTTGTTTGTTGTTGTTTTTAGGAGGCACCGAGAACTGAACCCGGGACCTCCCATGTGGGAAGCAGGCGCTCAACTGCTTGAGGCACATCTGCTCCCCAGCAAATTCTTTCTTGATCATCCTACAGAAAAATTATCTACTGATACACTCTAACTCTTTGCTTTGCTCTGATTTTCTTCGCAGTCCTTGCTTCTAGCTGACATATAGTAAAGGTATTTGTTTATTTGTTTCTCCTACTACTCAAATCTAAGTGCCTGAGAGAAGAGACTTTGTTTGTTGTATTCATTGAGAACAGAGTCTGGCAAATAGTAGTAGCTCAATAAACATTGTTTAATGGGTAAATGAATGAAATGACCAATCTCCTGTCGAACTTCCCAATTTCATCTCTCAAAGTGCCCCACTTCATTCATCCATTCATTCAACGATAGTAATGAGGGCCCTCCAAGGCAGCCGGCATGGCTCTATGCAGTGAGGATGCAACCATGAACACGGTGACACCGCCCCTTCTGCCATGGAGCATCTATGTCCTCAGATATGCCCAGAAGGGGAAATGTCCTCAGATATGGGAAATGTCCTCAAATATGCCCTTCATGACCTTCTTCCCACCCCAGTCCCATTCTAGGTAGTCAGTGTACCTGGCATAGACCACTGTTTTTGTTTGAATCCACATGGTTGACATTAAACTTTTACACATTCTAGACTGTGAACCACTTGAATTTTGTCATCTACAAATCCACAATACCTAGCATAGGGGCTGGTACATACATAGTAGACCAAATAAGGACTACTTGAATGAATGAATAAATGAACAAACGAATGAACTAATGAACGATCAAGTACACGACTGACCCCCAAATTATCACGTATCTTATGGCTCTACTCAATATCATGAGAAATCTTTGACAAAAATTCCTGCTATAGCCTGAAATGATTTTTATGATACAGATGTTTCCTGAACACCAATTATATGCCACAAGTAGAGATCTGCCTCCCCACTTACCAGGGAAGAAAACATGGTGCAGAGAGGCTGAGGACTCTGGCTGAGGTTGTTCAGCCGTGGTGGAAATTGCAAAGCCAAGATCCAGATCCAGGTCTGCAGCACCCTCCACCCTCTCCAAGAAATTCACTTGGTCAATTACAAAAACTTTCTTGTAATTCTCTGTGCTTACCTCTCACTTTCAAGGGATTGTGATTCTTAGGGGTCTTATTCCTTCTCTCTTGCTTTCTTTACTCTCCTCCATTTATCATCCTCACTTATTTTTCTTCTTCAGCATATCCTTTCTTCAGCCTAATTTGCCTTTCTCTCTTCCTTCTCCTTTGGTGCCTCATCTCTTTCCCTTTGTTACCCACCTAGTCTACAGCCAAAGCATTTGTTTATTTGGGAGTCTGAGCAGAGAAGAGATGTTAAAATCTCTCCACACTTATAACAAAGAAAAGAACATTTTATATTTCCTTTCATGGTCAAAAGATGATCCTTTTTTTCCCTTCACAAAATCCATTTAGGTGTTTATAGACCAGTTATCTTAACAATGACCATCCTTTGCTTTTCTCTCGGTGCCAATTAACATTCTTAATTGCCTTGCTCTGGTCTCACTTTTTGGGTGTTGGGTAGAGTTCTATGACAAGTTTATTTTCTATTATAATTTATATCACAAAGACATAGATATTTATGACAGTAAACTTTCCAGTCTGTTGTTTGGGCTTTTAGCTCTTTAAGGTTTGTTATAATAAAGAAAGCTTGTGGAAATTTTACAGAGGTGTCTTCTCAGTAATATTTTCTAAAGACAGAATTCACAATAAGCACTTTTTTCCCTGGGGGAGGGGGCAGGATATGTGCCTGGTAGATAACCAAAAAGGAAAAAAAAAAAAGAAAGAGAGAGAGAGAAACTCTTAAGAAAGGTTTGAGTCTGCTGTTTTGGGTGCCAATACAGAAATATTTAAATAAAGAATGAATCAGGGCTACTAAAAAGGGAATGAAATGGAAAGCCTTTTTAGCAGAAAAATTGTTCAATCAATTGAACCTTCGACTTGTTTTTGAAAATCTATACATTTTGCTTGTCAAGTTACGCAATATGGAAGTGTCCTGATAAGAATGTTGAAGGGATAACCTATTGGATTTGGTCACTTGTCTTGCACAAGACAAGAGCCCACAAAGGGAATAAGAAAGCATTTGTAAAAAGCTCTTGAAGGCTTGCGAATTCGTGAACTCCAACATCCATTTCAAAAAAGAGCTTTATAAACAAGAAAGTTCCCTGAGATCTTATCTATAATAAAGAAACACTGATATCAACTCAAATATATAACAAGGATTGGTTAAGTAAATTAAGAGTTCATTCACAGAATGAAAGATTATATTAAAAAAGCACATTTGCATTTTTTAACGAAGTGGAAAACGTTTATGATAGCATTCGTGTTCAGTGGAATAAACAGAACTCCAAGAGGTATTTTCACGATGATCTCAATTGTGTTAGTTATTATAGTCATGGAAGAAAGATTGGGAAAAAAATCACCGAAGTGTTATTTTTCTCTAATCTGCAGGGGAAGCTAATAAATTACTCACACCATCACACCAGTGAATATAGGATTGCAATTATGCCAAGTACTTTGGGGAAAAGGTCAGGATGCTGGGGTTTGATCTAGTTGGGGAGGTTAAGAAGGTTCCCCTGTAGAAGATAAGGTTTGATTTGTGACTCAGTACTTGAAAGTCTTATTAGAATATATTTTACTACTCAAAAAAAAGTATTAGGTAGATCCTAATATGGCCTTGAAGTCCTATTACCCATAGACCTGAGTTTCTCAGCCACAGCAGCATTGACTCTTTGGGCCAGATAATTCTTTGCTGGAGGGGTGGAGATGGCGGCGGGGGGGGTGTGTGTCCCCAAGTTGTAGGATATTTTGCAGCATCCCTGGCCTCTACCCACTAGATGCCAGTAGCACCCAAAAATGTCTCCAGGCATTGCTAAGTGTCCTCTAGGGGCAAAATCGCCCCTCATTGAGAATCACTGCTGTAAACTTAATTTCAGGTGGACTTAAAGAATCAGCCTTACCTGTGGGTGCCCAAGATTGACCTGAATGGACTAGAGTGAGCTAGGCAAGTGACTGAGGGACACAATGCCAGCAGCAGAGTCCAGCTAGTCTTCAACTGAAGGACCACTCAAACCTGCAGGAGAAATGTCATTTCTGACCATTCATCTCTGCTTTGACAAACTTGCTGCCATATCTATATGTTGTTTTGGGCTTTTTGAATACAGCTGTAGGCCTCAATATATCAGCTCCAACTAGGAAGACTAATCGGAGCTAGAATTGTTCAATAACAATTGGAATTGATAAAATGGTGACAAGGCAAAGAGATAGCAAAGCATGGGGGGGGGTATCATCCGTTAAGTGGTGATTAGTGCAATTAGCCAGACGTTACAACCATAAATCAGCCCAACAGAGGCGCTTTGGGCCAGTACACTCAGAAAAGTGGACAGTTGGCCCCATAGTAAGAAAGCACTGCCAGCGAATTATAAGCATGATTGCTGAAGTAATTTTAACCCTGCATCTAAATCTCTAGAATTTGAAGAGTGACTTCCAGATGAATTCTAAATGCTTTCCATTTGAGGTAAGCAGATATCAAATTGATGAAAGTCCATAACTTCCAAGAGGCTGGTCCATGTTGAGAAAAAGGCCACTTTTTATGCTTCCCGAATCCAAATGTTACATTTCCCACACTAAAGCAGTAATGTTATGAAGTTGGTCAATTGCACTTCCTGGCATGAATACAGATCCAAAGGGGGGAATACTTTTGCAGTGGCAGGTCATGATTTATGGGGACCAACCGGCCAGTGTAGTCATTTTGAGCTGGAGATGCTGGGAATCTCACATAGGGAAAAAACAACACATGCTTGTGGCCCTTTCAATGATAGAGAAAGCCAAGAATTTAATTGTCTTGTTAGAAACAGCTTCATTTAGGTATAATTTACATACCATAAAATTCACCCATTGTGAGTTCAATGATTTTTAGTAAATTTATATAGTTGTACAACCATCACCATCATCCAGTTTATAATGGCCTTTTAACACTTTATTTTACATTCAGGGACCCCAAATCATTCATTCATTCATTCTTCCACTCATTCATTATTGTGATTTCTGTGTTTCCCCTGCTGGGGCTAAGTGCTAGGGCTGCAAGGATGAAAGCGTTTACCTTCCTGGAGAACACAGTGAGGGAGCTTAGTCCCATGAACAGTAAACAGACCTACGATTAAATTTGTAATGGCAAATTTTGAAACATGCTATAAAAGGAAAGTATTGGCTTCTAGACAATCAACACAAATAAGCAAGATCTAATTTGCTTGAGGGAAGGTCAATTTTAGGAAGGGAAATTTGAGCTGAGAATGGAGGTTTAGGTGTGACCAGGGGAAGAGAGGCTAGGAGTGGAGAAAAAAGTTCCAGGCAGAAAGGAGCAGAGGTGGGGCGTTATGGAGTTTGAAGCTCTGAGTTCCACTGGGACCTGTACCCCTTAATTGGAAAGTTATTTAATTCATACATTCAGCATGCATTTTCTGAGTGCCTACAAGACAATGACAGGGCTCAGGGCTGCAGTTTTCCTATCAATGAAATGGGAATAATAAAGGATTTTAATGAGGATAAAATGTGATATGTATTCCAAATCTCTTCATAAACAGTAAATCCTCTGTGTTTATAGAGTTCTCGATGAAAGATATAGCAAGGAGTGAATTTCCCAACAATTCTCATCCGGTACAGACATTGAAAACAATTGGATTGTAAAAACCCAATCGTGGAACAAAGGACATTAAAGTTAAAAAGCTTACTTTTCTCCACTCAGATGATTTTTGTTTTCTAACTCTGGTCCCACTCAGGTCTTCTGGTTGTTTAAGGAAAATTAAATAGTCAAAAATTAGCTTTGCTGAGGGACTTGCCCTCTGCCCCACATCACCTCCTGCACGTCAACGCCTGGCTGCAGTGCTTAAGGTGGAGGTAGATTCGGAATGCATACTCTGTAAAATAAATAAATATAAAACAACTGTGTCTTAAATGAAGTTTTCCTTAACCTCTTTTGTTTCTTGCACTAGAAACCTACTGTGCATTCATTTAGATTTAAGTTACATCTCCTGCCACATTTTCATACACAGAAAAGGTGTTTGGAATATCAGTAGATTAGCCAACAGGCAGGTGTTCATTGGTCTTAGTATCAGAATTCTAAATGGCTTCTCATGTATTATTAAACCAAATTCTTACCTCTCCAACTTGGGCTGTTGACTGTAATTCTATCTTATTTGCTTTAGGCAACTTACATAAAACAAGGCAAAACATTTTCAAACAGGGACTCAAAACTTAGAGGTTAAGCCTTCTTTCTTCAATAAGTTTTTACTGAACATAAAGTAGATGATCAAGCTGATTTATTTTCTGCCTTGGGTTGTCCAAACATCCAGGTGAACATACTTAATGAGCCCGGCATTCCATTTTGCTTGCATTCCTGATTGGCTTGCAAGAAACTCTTACAAGCTGAGAACTTGACAAATAACTAATCAAGAAAATGCAATGCACGAATGTGGAGGAAGGGTTTATATTTGCCCAATAAAGATGCATGCCCAGAGGCATCATAGAACTACAAAGACTTAGAAGATGGAAGATTTCCTCATTCATTCAACATTTACTGAGCATTTACCATGTGCAAGGCTGTTAGCAAATTAGAAATATATAGATGTTCTATATAGATGTATCGGATATATATATACACTAGCACCCGTAGATCACTTGAGAAACCAGGCATCCCTGTGTCAGATGATACAAACACTGAACTACATAGCCAAGTCTGTATTGCAAAAGATTCTAAGGGTAATTAGTAACCCACACTCAGTTATCCTGACATTGTCTATAGTTTTTAAGTCATTGCTATTCCACAGGAGATGCAAATTTTCTCTGAAGAGTATGGTCTCTGTAATAAAACATGATGCTATCAGGCATTTATGGCTCATGGGGGAAAATGCAATTGCTTGCTGTTTTGATATTATCTGACTATGCTTGCTTTTAATCTGCCTTTTCTATGTTTAGTAGTCATTTTAAAAGTAAAAACAAAAACAACCCAAGGTCACATTGTAACAACTAATCCTTATGAATATGAATCCTGGAAGCTGTTATTTAGCGTTTAAAGGAAGAAAATCAAGGTGAGGGAGTAATAATTTGAAATTTGGGAAATTCGAAGGCCACTTTAGGAGTTCAGGTGGGGTGGGAAAATGGAATAAACCACCACGCATCTTCTTCAGTCGTCTCGAAACTCAATTTAAACTTTTCCTTTAAAAAGAAGGTGGGAAGGAACACGGGTCACAGCTCAACTTTTTTGGGGAAGAGGTAAAAATGGGGTCAAAATATTCTACCCGAAAGGAACTTCCACCCCGGCTTGCGGGCATCAATCTTACAAAAGTAATTTTTGGAGCACGCTGCCAAGCACAAAAACCACCCCAAAACTTTCGCGTAAGCTCCCAGTTTTAAATAAATTCACATTTATTTTCCCTTTCCCCTCCAAAGACTCAGACAATTGGAGCAACGACGGGTGCCCCTCTGAGTTCACCCACTCCCGGGCCAATGTGAGGCCGGATGCTAATGAACTGCGCTCCTCGGTGAGCACGCCTTTGTCACATGCAGCGCGGGACTACAAAGCCCAGAATGCCTCGCCCCTCCCTGATCAATGAGAGCTTATTTAAATGATCGCTGAGGTCTTGGACCCAGGCCAATCAGCTGTCAGGGCTCATGATAAATCGCAATGCATTATTGATAATAATAATTACTGGGACATGCGCGTTCCGGCCGAAGGGGGGTAAATTTCCTAACTCCAGGAATTTGTGGCGGAGAGGGCAAATAAGCGCGGCTGTCCCGGCGCCCCGATGCTCGCACCATGTCGAGGCGCAAGCAGGCGAAACCCCAGCACATCAACTCCGAGGAGGGCCAGGGCGAGCAGCAGCCGCAGCAGCCGACCCCGGAGTTTGCAGATGCCGCCCCAGGGGCGCCGGCGGCGGGGGAGCCGGGTGAGTGGGGCTGGGGCGTCCGCCCCGGGCGGGGAGTTTCCCGGACGTCCGCGGGACCCTCGTGGGCGCGGGCTCCCGGGAGCTGGTGGCTTCCAGCATAGATTTGGGAGCCGAGATCTTTGGGGTCCCAGCTCTTTGGGAAGGGAGGCAGCCCCTTCTCCCCCGCGCCCTTGCAGATTTTACACTTCTTTCTCCTTTCTCTCGTGTAAGTCTCACCCCCAGTCCTCGCCCCCTTTTATTGTAAAATGCCCCCCCTCCTGAAAGCTTCCCTTCTGGTCCTCTGCCCCCTCTTAATTGGTTCCACCCCCCTCGCTAGTCCCCCCCCCCCCACCTGGTAACTTGGGTTCCTCTCCATCCCTAGCGCCGCTTTTTAAAAAGAAAAGAGACCCCAGACTCTTCCCCACGCCCTGGGGCTTTTCCAGTGGGTGTGTGGGGGGGGCGCACCCCAGGAAGGACCCCCGGAGGGGGGCGGTCAGTTGCACGCTCCCTTCCCGGGCCCAGCGCGGGGAGGAGGCGCGACCTCTCCCCACCCCCAGGAGCTGGGGTGCGGGCCACCCGCGCTGCGGCTGGGATTCGAGGGCCCGGGGAGACGGGGGCGAAGGGCGCAGGGTTTCCCTTCTTTTTTCCCTCCTTGGGTTTTCCCTGCTCTCCCGGGGCTGCGTCGCCTGCCGATCTTCGCCCTAACCTTTCGGGGCCTGACCTCCAGCCATCTTTGATTTCCGACTTCCTAAGTGCAGCCGCAGAAGCCCCGAGGGGGGCTGGCCCCCGGGCGCTGGGGTCCCGGGTGTCCTGCACGCCGGCGGGGCTGCAGCAGCCTCGCGATTTGCGCGGCTTTTCTGGGGCGCCAGGCTCCGAATGCGTGTCGGCGGGGTGAGAGGGGAGAGGTCGGGGCCGGGGCTGAGCGGTCGCGCGCGGGGCGAGCCCCAGCTGCTGACCCGGCCCGCGCCGCCGAGGCGCGCGTCCTCCGAGGTGGAGGGAAGTGCGGGACCCCAGCGCGGCTGGAAGCGGCGGGCGACCTCCTCTCCTGCCTAATCACCTAACCCCGGGGGTTTTAGGAGCGAGCCCATTTCCCACTATCTCTTGTCCTGCCCGGCCCGCCAAATTGTCGCCTGATAAGTTTGTAGCGTCCGCGTGGGGGGAGGGGGCACTTTAAACCTCCTCTCCGGCCTCGGGCCTTGCGGGTTGCCTCTCTCTGCTCCCCGCCTGCTTTCTAATTTCCCAGCAGCTGATATAGGGGGTGTGCGCGGCCGCCCGGGACACTCCGACGCCCTCGTTTTCCCCATAAAGCGGCCGCTGCCTCTTAGTATTACCGCATCGTCCCGATTTTTTTTTTGGGGGGGGGGGATGTAAAATGTAATAAATTGCCAACATTTACAATAGGTTAATGCAATCCCCGCCCCCCCCACCCCCAAAATAAAATTTTTCTAGTACAAATAAGAAATCTGCTTGGCCTAGAGGGCGGCTCTGCGGTTTTGGGGTGTCAGAAGGTCAGGGCGGCGCGCACCCGAAGTCCCAGCAGCCTGGACTCTCTTTGTGCGTTTGGTCGGGCGGGGGTGGGGGGAGCGTGGAGAGGCTTCGCTGCCTGGCCCGCCGGGAACAAAAGGGTTAAGCCTCGGCCCGCCCGCCTGCTCGGGAGAGGAGGGGCCGGCTCCCGCCTCCTGCCTCCTGGCCCCTCCCCTGGTCCTGCTCGCTTCCCCCCTGCCTCCTAGCGCCCTTATTTTGGGTGGGCGCCCACAAGTGGCTTTTGGTGATGCCTGGCACTTTGGCGGGAGCTTGTTACCGGAGGGCTTAAGTTCATGCCGGCTGCAGTTTCGAGGCAGAGTTACCATGGGCGGGACTGGGGTCCCCGTCCTGGCTGTGCGCTCCCACGGCCGTTCGGGGCTGGGGGGCGGGTGCCCACTATTGGTGGCCGGGGTCGGAGCGGACAGCCGGGTTGCGCGCGGGCGCCCCCTGGAGGCCAAGCCTGGAGCGGCGCCCTGAGCCGGAAGGCGGGGCCCCTGCAGGTACGGCTCACACCTGGTGGGTGGGACCAGGTTGAAGGGCGAGCGGAGAGGGCTGGGCCACACCAAGGATGGGCACCTCTGCGGGCTTGTGCCGCTTGCTTTGGCGATCGCTGGCTGCTCCCGGTATTCTCGCCAAGTCTTCGGAATTCGCGGAAAGAGTTCCTCCATCCTGAATGTGTTTGAACAACTCCCAGAAGCCGAGTCGGGCCAGAAGGTAGTGTCCCCAAGCAGGGCATTTTTGATGCTGCGTTTTGGCTGTTTGCGGTTGCGCAGCCTTGAATATTTCATGTAAGTGTGCATTGTGTGTATGAATATGTGAGGTATATACTTTTTTAACGTTGAGATTGGGCCGGTCTTATTTTGCAAAATCATTTGAAACGCAAAGAATGCAGGTTTTGAGGGAGGATAGTGAAGTCTGGCGATCAATTAACAGATCAAAAAATCTGCAGGTGGTCAGGGGACTAATGCTACATACGGGAAATTAGCATTTTCTCAAAAGAGTTTCAAATGCCCTTTGTGCTAAACTGGATTACAACCATCAACGATTAAGATCCCCAAGTCTCAAATAACTGCCTAGCCCCAGTTTCTAAACTGGAATGACCGGCAGCGGCTCTGAGGCCTTAAGGAGTAGGGCTTCTGTTTTAATTTAGGATGAGGGAAATCCTGTTGATATTAGCACTAGTTACAAGTTGCAAGCCAGATTAGACTTTGAATTGGGTTTCTGAAAGGGCGAGGGACTAGTACTTGCCCACAGCCCCTTTTGTTCATTGAAAATAAATTGCATTGTAAAATTCCCATTCCCTCACCTTAAGAATGTAACCAACGCTCCAGTGCAGCAGAAAATGATACTTTGTCATTCTCTGCCGGCGTCCTCATTGGGTGAGTGGGGGTGGGGTGGGGAACCATCTCCGCAGGCGGGAGACAGAGTTAGCATTTCCTCTTGTGAATGTGAAGGGTTAGATTTGGGGGCATGGTTTTTAGAGTGAGATCCGCATCCAACTCTGGTTGAATGACTTTCAGCTGTGTGGCTCATTTGATGTCTGTGCTTCGGGGTTATAACTGTACCGGGGAGATAAAACACCCTGTTTAGGTAGTAATTTCAATATGGAAGACCTACTGTGTGCAGCGAATGTGATCAGGTAATTATTTTTGCCCAAAATAATAAGGCGTTAGTTTCTATTTACCTGTTGCATCAAGCTGGTGTTGCACTGCCAGTTGAGATAATTCTGCGGTAACCATTGCCTACTATGCACCAGACTCAAGCACATTATCTTTAATTCTCACAACAGCGGGCCAAAGCTGTGTTTTTATTCATTTTAGGGTATTCTGTAGTGACTGGTTGAAATGACTTGGTCTGAATCCAAGGAGCTGGGTTAAAGTCTTAGCAACTGGTGATGGGGTGGGTTGAGGGAGCCATGTTTAGTTTTGGGTTTGGTGATCTCCCTTTAAATTTTTGAGTTGAGCCTTTGCAGGCTTTTGATCAAGAGATCCCTAGATATGGAAAAATTACAGCTAGTTGGACATAGAGCAGTGTTTGTTTGCATTTGGTTGGTTTCTCTGGGCCTCATTGCTCTGGAAAAATTAGTGGGAAAAGAGTTGGAAAAAAGTTCCCTTTCTCCTCACTGTTGGGTCAATCTTTTTGATCGTTTGGAAAGGAATCTAAACATTTTTAGAAGCCTCTCCTGCAGACAAGAACTGCATTTCCAGTCACTGCCATCTATTTTTGTTTTTAAACAAATTTTATGTCTGTCCGGCTTTGTTCTAGGGAGCTGTGGGGAAGGAGGCAGGCGAGTCCCCTTCCCTCATGGAATTTACAGATTTGCTTACACACAGCTCCAGTTGAGGCAAAAGGGGCTTCGAAGCCTTAATAACAGAAAGCATACACCCTAGCAGCTAGAAAGCTTCCTTTCATTCTTTTTTTCTCTTCTGAGAGCCAAGGCCCTGAATTTAATTTTGATCCAAGACAGCAACTTTTTTTTTTTTTTTTTGCTCTTAATTATGTAGGAGCGATTAATTTCAGCTCTGGATTTACCAAATTTGTTGCTTTAAGTGTTTCAGACTGCAGAATTCAGATGTGAAATTAAACTGGTGCAAAGTACTTTCAACTGGTTCATTACTTAAGGACATCTCAGTTTTCTTTTTTTTTTTTTTTTTTTTTTGTAAGCAATTATCACTAGGGGGAAGGGTAGGAGATATTGTGTGCTTTAGATAATCTATTTATTGTAGTTCTTTTAATATAGGAATGGAAAAAGATAAGCTAGATTCATCATGCTTTTATCAAGATATACAGCTTTTATTTTTTTAAAAGCCTTTTAGTGTCTCCAGAACTTGATTGGTCCTTAGTAGATGAGGCTTTCCTCCTATACAATAGTAACCGTATTTTCTATCCATTTGGCAGTGATTGAATCTAAGACCCCTGCTGGGTTTACTGCATTCTTCCAACTTATTGGATAACTAGATGCTGAGAGATAACATTCCTAAAATTCGGGGTGGGGGTGGGGAGAAGGGGTGGAAGCACTAGCTGCAGTGTAATCCCCCTGAACTTTGCTTTTTCCTTTTTCAAAGGGTTAACTTAAGAGAACCCCGCAATTGTCATAAGAGTCCTCTTACTCTTTGGCAAATACGGTTTCTGTATTTGCCAACCGTGCCCTACATGTCGAAGCACTTTTTACTGCCCAAGTAAACTGCACCGCTGCTGTTTAAGACTCAAGTGGGATGTTGCTGGAATTGCTTCTAGGCTACAGGAGAGGCCAGGTTGTGTATACAGCCAAGGCAAGCTGGTTTTCAGGCTGTAAATCACTCTCGGGAACTGTTGGATCCACGGAGGGCAGGGTTGCTTAACCTTTTTTGTGCCAAAGGATGTATTCGGCAGCCCCTTCTCAGCACAATGTCTTTAAATGCATAAAATAAAAAGACATAGAATACCAAGGAAATAACATTGAAATCTAGGTATCAAAAAATTAAACCTTTGTGATATAGTAACATGTGCTTCTTTATTAACAAAATAGGATCTTGAGCAGCCTGTCAAGTAGCCACTGTAATTTTTCCAAGGAATGCAACAACTGTAACATGATATGAAAATATCTCTGGTTTCTATTGATGGCAGTCACAGGTTCCTCTTATACCACTGGGATGTGTTCCCTGCGTTTGTTTGTTTTTTGTTGTTGTTGTTGTTTTGTTTTGTTTTGTTTTTGAGTTCCTATGGCCGGGGATTGAACCCCGGACCTCTTATGTGCAAAGCTGGAGCTCAACCACCGAGCCACATGGGCTTCCCTGTGGCTTCCCTGAGTTTCATTTGTTTCCTGTTTTGTTTTTTGTTTTTTGTTTTTAGGAGGCATGGGGGATGAACCTGGGACCTCCCATATGGGAAGCAGGTGCTCAACTGCTTGAGCCACATCCATTCCCCCTGCATTCCTAATACTTAAATTATTAAATGAACATTCATATTGTTAACTTTTCAGTTAAGGTTAGTGAAAATAAACGTCACCTTTTTTCCTGAGTTCATGGACCCCAGGCTAATGCCTGCTTTAGAACCAGCTTCTCAATGTTGTGGGGGGCTGGGTATATTGGCCCCAAGGGGTGAATTATTTTGGGAGGGGGTGGAAAAAAATTACAGTGGTTTTTATGGCCCTACAGAGGACCATAGGATATAAATAGATAACCAGTATATCTGTGGTATTAAAATGTGCTGGGGTGATTAGGGGGGAAAAAACACCTGGAAGCCTCCATAGAGGGAGGAATGATAATGAAAAGAAGTTAGAGAAAGAATTGTAAATTATGCCGCCGATTTTAGTCCCCTTAAATAGTATTTAAGAATCCAATCCTTGCTCATTCCTAGCTAGCACTTAGTGTCACCTTGAACCACTTAATTATTTCCAAGTCTCACTTTCCACATCTGCAAAATAGGAATGAAGATATTTATTTCTTTACATGGCTCTGAAGGTATGAGTCTGAAGTGTATGTTTTTGGTTCTTTTAGGGAAAGAGTGGTGATGGTTTTGCTTTGGCTATTAAAAGGTGGGATGGAATGGCCAGTGTTTTTGCATAAGCTTTATTAGAGATTTCCAGAAGTAGAGTGACTAGGTCAACAGTCACAAACATGCTAATTGAAAAGAAGCCATAGTACAAAAGTGTTTACAGTTTTTCTCTTCCACCCCAATCCCCAGACCCACTTTCCAGGAGGTGGTCGCCAGCAACAGTTTCTTTTTTCATTTCAGAAATTCTCCATGTATGTTTATACCTTTGTCTGTAAACACAAATGGAGCATATCATATACATCCTGTCCTCTACCCCCCTCCTCCATCTTGAAATAAATCTTGGGCAGTGGTTGTATATAGCAGCACATGCAGGTCTATTTTATTCTTGTAGGCTACAAAGTATTCATCATATTTCTGTACCCTAATTTAACCAGAACCTTATGTATGGACCACAGCACATCCATTTTTTAAAAATTAAATTGTATCGAAGTATATCATTCAAACATGAATCTACATAAACAATAAGCAGATAGTAAAAGTTGTGAACTTACCAAACAAACATGCATATCATCATACAGGGGTCCCATACATCACCCCACCACCAACACCTTGCATTGTTGTGAAACATTTGTTACAAACTATGAAAGAGCATTGTCAAAATATTCCTACTAGCACATCCATTTTTGCTGCTGCTGTTTGTTAATACAGAAAATGCTGCAAGAAACATCCTTGTATTGCAGAAAGTAAATTGCTGGGTCAAAGGAGAGTTGCATTTAAAATTACAGGGCTGCAAGTTGCACCCATTGATCTGCACCTATCAACAGTGTGTCTTTCCCCCACAATGAGGAACTTTTAAAAGTTCTTGACACATAATTGCCAGAATTGCCTTCCCAGAAAGATCAGGCCACCCAACTGCCCCCGAAAGTACCACATTTCAGTTTCTTAGTAAGTTGTGTGGATTGATAGCAGTCTCAAGGATTCTGGGAATTGCAGAATGTGTTTAATTTGACTCTAAGTTAAAAAAGAGTCATTCAAAGTAGTATGATTCTTACCTGGAAGTAGCCGTGGTGCATAGCGTCCTGATGATTAACCCGGGACCTCGTATGTGGGAAGCCAGCATGCAACCACTGAGCCACGGTGGCTACCCTGAGCTGGCTCTTCCGTCGGTTTTGCTTGTTGTTGTTGTTTGTTTGCTTTTTTCTAGGAATCACTGGGAACTGAACCCAGGACCTTCTATATGGGAAGCAGGAGCTCAGCTGCTTGAGCCACATCTGCTTCCCCTGTCCTAATACTTTTAAAGCAACTTCTGGAAGTCCCAGAAACAAGATAGTAACAGTAACACGAGTTCCCATTCCCAGCCTTCCCAGGCTTTCTTATCCTCTGGCTTCTGTAAGAGGAAAGATAGTTACAATCTTAAGAGAAGAAACATAGTATGATAGGAAGTGTACAGGCTGAGGGTTCAAAGAGAGGGTCCGCGGGTGCCAAGGGCCTGGATTTTAATGTTGGTTCTCAGTTTACTAATTGTGTTGCCTTGGGCAAGTTAATGTGTTCCCTGTACCTCAGTTTCCCCCTCTCAAGTAGGATGATAGTACCTATCTCATAGGGTTGTTAATTACATTTAAAAATTATGCCATTATTTTTCATTGTGTTGCGCCAGGCAAGCCCTATTACCTCTCCGAGCCTCAGTTTCTCTCATCTGTAAGTAGGGCTGGTATTTAATAGGATAGAATGAGTGTATAGCATGGGCACCTAGGCATATTTGTTTTGTTTACTATCGGATCCCTAGCCCCTGCCTTATAGTAGGAGATGAGAGTTGTGGTTAAATGAGTGCGTGTTATAAGTCCTTTCTGTTCTCCACAGTTCTAGTTCCCAGGCAACCTTGTGTACTTTTAGAAATAGTTAAGGTGGGGAAGCGACTGTTCATTGAACACCTAGCTACAGTATCTGCACCATCCCCAGTTCCTAGAATGGTGCAATGCATGTGGTGAGTGTTCACCAAATGGTTGTTAAATTCCTTATCCCCTGAATCTAGGTATCTTTTTTTGTGAGGTTGACTTGGTCATGGAAGTTTCCTAGAAGTTTTGAGGGGTTTTCTTGTCCCTGACAGGCCAGACCTACACTTCCAACCCACACACACCTTACAAAGCTTCAGACTCTTCTTACCCAGTCTGGAGTTAGTAAGATTTAGTCCAATTTCTCTTGGTCATGCTTCTTAAATTTAAAGGAACTGCTTTTGAAAATGGGATAAAACCTATGGATCTTTATGAGAAATGCTGTTCTATGATCAACCCCCCAAAAAACTTGGTGGACCCCTATGGAGCCCTCAGTCAAGAGCTCCCCCATGGTTTTAAGTGTAATCACCCAAAAAGTAGAGACAAAATGTTAGTTTGCTTTAAACAGCGATACTTTTATGATTTAAAGCCATGGGTGCCCTTCCTGCCCTTTTCCCACGCATTTGCACACTGGTTTTATTCGAAACATAAACGTGATCACATTATTCACAGAGGCCCTGCGCCGTGTTTCTTCTGCCCACCTCCTATGCCTCCATGTCAGGGCTTGCGAGAGCTCTGCATAGGTTTACACTGTGGGTAGCTCAGAGCAGGCTGGAGTGGGGATTATTCTTGATGAGTGGTCGGCTCCTCTGTCTCTGGATGGCTTGTTTCCCTTACACGGTCTTCTTTTTTTTTTTTTTTTTTTTTTTACCGGGAGGTCCCGGGGATCGAACCCGGGTCCCTCCATATGGGAGACGGACGCCTGACCAGTTGAGCCACATCCGCCCCCATTACACGGTCTTCTGCCTGTCGGAAAACAGGCAACGAGACCCTCTGTGACGGTGGGAGTAGTTGTGGTTTCTCCCAGTAAATCCCCCCCACCCCCTTCCCGCCTCCTTTTGGAGCGAGAGTTCTCAGTTCTCTCTCGTCATAGGTGCTCCAGTGAACCACCCCGGGAATGACAACCAAGCGGATGGGGATGAAGCGACTGCCAAACGGCTTCGTCGGGAGGAGACGCACATCTGCGAGAAATGCTGTGCGGAGTTCTTTAACATTTCTGAGTTCTTAGAACATAAGAAAAATTGCACTAAAAATCCACCTGTCCTCATCATGAATGACAGCGAGGGGCCGGTGCCTTCCGAAGACATCTCCGTAGCTGTGCTGAGCCACCAGCCACATAGTCCGAGCAGTAAGGACGGTCACATGGAGAACGGGGACAGCTCAGGGGACATGAAAGAGAAGCGGGGCGCCGAGTCTGTGGTGTTCCTAAAGACGGAGACCGCCCTGCCGCCCACCCCCCAGGACATAAGCTATGTACCCAAAAGCAAAGTCGCCAACACTAACGTGACTTTACAGGCACTGCGGGGCACCAAGGTGGCGGTGAATCAGCGGAGTGCAGATGCACTGTCAGCCCCCTTGCCCGGGGCCAGCAGCCTGCCGTGGGTCCTCGAGCAGATCCTGTGCTTGCAGCAGCAGCAGCTACAGCAGATCCAGCTCACGGAACAGATCCGCCTGCAGGTGAACATGTGGGCCTCCCATGCCCTGCACTCAGGTGTGGCCGGAGCTGACGCCCTGAAGACATTAGGCAGCCACGTGTCCCAGCAGGTGTCTGCTGCTGTGGCTTTGCTCAGCCAGAAAGCTGGAAGCCAGGGTCTGTCTCTGGACGCCTTGAAACAAGCCAAGCTACCTCACACAAACATCCCTTCCACTGCCAGCTCTTTGTCCCCGGGGCTGACGCCCTTTGCCCTGAAGCCGGATGGGACTAGGGTGCTCCCGAATGTCATGTCGCGCCTCCCGGGGGCTTTACTACCTCAGGCTCCAGGCTCTGTCCTCTTCCAGAGCCCTTTCTCCTCTGCGGTGTTAGACCCATCCAAGAAAGTGAAGGGGAAGCCCCCCAACATCTCTGCGGTGGATGTCAAACCCAAAGACGAGGCCATTCTCTACAAGCACAAGTGTAAGTACTGTAGCAAGGTTTTTGGGACTGATAGCTCCTTGCAGATCCACCTCCGCTCCCACACTGGAGAGAGACCCTTCGTGTGCTCTGTCTGTGGCCACCGTTTCACCACCAAGGGCAACCTCAAGGTGCACTTTCATCGACATCCCCAGGTGAAGGCAAACCCCCAGCTGTTTGCCGAGTTCCAGGATAAAATGGCGGCAGGCAACGGCATCCCCTTTGCACTCTCTCTACCTGTTCCTGTAGATGAATCGAGCCTCTCCTTAGACAGCAAACCTGTCCTGGTCCCAGAGACCCCTTCTGTAGGGCTACCTCAAAATCTTTCTTCGGGGACTAACCCCAAGGACCTCATGTGTGGCCCGTTGCCCAACGACCTGCAGCCTGGGCCCTCCCCAGAAAGTGAGGGTGGAGCCAGTCTGCCTGGGGTGGGACCGAATCATCATTCCCCAAGGGTTGATGGCTTCCAAGGGAGTGGGACCCCTGAGCCAGGGTCAGAGACTCTGAAATTACAGCAGCTGGTGGAGAACATCGACAAGGCCACCACTGACCCCAACGAATGTCTCATCTGCCACCGTGTCCTTAGCTGCCAGAGCTCCCTCAAAATGCATTACCGCACCCACACTGGGGAGAGGCCCTTCCAGTGCAAGATCTGTGGCCGAGCCTTCTCCACCAAAGGCAATCTGAAGACACACCTCGGGGTCCACCGAACCAACGCATCGATCAAGATGCAGCATTCATGCCCGATCTGCCAGAAGAAGTTCACCAATGCCGTCATGTTGCAACAGCATATTCGAATGCACATGGGTGGTCAGATTCCTAACACACCTCTGCCAGAGAGTCCCTGTGACTTTACAGCTACGGAGCCGATGATGGTCGGTGAGAATGGCAGCGGAAGCGCCATTTGCCACGACGACATCATCGAAAGCATTGATGTAGACGAAGTCAGCTCCCAGGATGCCCCCAGTAGCTCCTCGAAGGTCCCCACGCCTCTTCCCAACCTCCACTCGGCATCACCAACTCTGGCTTTCGCCATGGTGGCCTCCCTGGATGCCCCGGGGAAAGCAGGCCCCATCCCTCTTGGTCTGCAGCGGCAGAGCAGCCGAGAAAATGGTTCGGTGGAGAGCGATGGCTTGACCAATGACTCGTCCTCAGGGATGGGAGACCCGGAGTATCAGGGCAGAAGTCCAGAAGCCCTGGAAACCATGTCCTTCCAGGCACTGTCTCCGGCCAATAGCCAGGCAGAAAGCATCAAGTCCAAGTCTCCCGATGCTGGAGGCAAAGCAGAGGGCACAGAGAACAGCCGCCCTGAGATGGAAGGTGATAGCGCTTTGGATTTAACTTATGTCCATTTGGGGCGCAAGGCCCTCAAAGAGGAACCTGGGTTGCCCTTTACAAATGGAGAGTATGGTATGGAAGCAGCTCCTGTAGGGGAAACTAGGCTTTCTTTATTCTGGGTAGAGGGAAATAACAATTGCCTCTACCCCAATAATGAACCCTTTTTAATTTATCATGGTTAACGCAAATTGGATAAGGACAGTGTGCTCTTTATTTTTGTGTTTGAACCTCATGGGGGCATGTGTGTAATCTTAAACACTCCAGTAGAAGAATGTTTGAGACAGTGGCCATTTCTTTTTGGGCACTGATATAAGCCATAGTTCTTCATTCAAAGGTGCCACTCTGTAAGGCTCACTGATAATAACTCTTAAGGGGAAAAAATGTGGCCCATTTTAAAGGCAGATATCAGGGAAGCGGCTGTGGCTCAATCAGTAGGGCTCCCGTTTACCATATGGGAGGCCCCGGGTTCGGTTCCCGGGGCCTCCTGGTGAAGGCAAGCCCGCCCGCACGGCGTGGTTAGCTGACCCAGCGAGCACAAGCAGCAAGGGGGGGAATAAATGAATAAATAAATAAAATCTTTAAAAAAATAAAAAAAAAATAAAGGCAGATATCAATTGTGGGGTGCCCATCAATGTCATAATGGTAAAAAAGAAAGATTGTATCTGGGCATACTGTAAAGGTAACTTTTATAGAGAGAAATCTGCACTTGATTCGCATGTGTCCATGTATTGCCCATAAATCTTTACACAAACCAAGATGGGAATTTTTCAAAAGTGTTTGAGTCATTATTTTTTTGTGCACGTAAACAATTCAAAGAAAGCTGCTTCTGAGGTGCAAATTTAAGTATCTGGACCGTTTCCAGGTTCTCAAACTAGTGGGTAGTTGCTTCTCAACCTTTTATTTATTTATTTTTATTTTTTTTTTAATTTTTTTATTATGGGTAAAAATCAAAATTCTCACAATACATACAAACATTTGCAAAATGATATATGGTTTGAAGAAGGGTCGAGTGTTGGATAATAATGGCTTGTGTGTGTTTTTCCCCCGTGCTACCTAGGTCGGAGCAGCCTGCCATCGTTTATCCGAGCGCAGCCAACCTATATCAAAGTTGAATTTCCTGGCACGTTTGTTGGACCCTCGACCCTGTCTCCAGGCATGACACCTCTGTTAGCGGCCCAGCCACGCCGGCAGGCCAAGCAGCATGGCTGCACGCGCTGTGGGAAAAACTTCTCGTCCGCGAGTGCGCTGCAGATTCACGAGCGGACTCACACTGGAGAGAAGCCTTTTGTGTGCAACATATGTGGGCGAGCTTTTACCACCAAGGGCAACTTGAAGGTGGGTTTCTTCAGGCTTGCGGCCCAGGCGGGGGCCGGGAGGGGTGTCTCTTCAGTGGCGCTGTCTGTGATGAACCCTTAAAGACCATGTGGGGTGTGACAGGCACATGGCAGAGCTGGCTCTCGGAATATCATTTTTTTTTTTTTTAAGAGATATGTTTGATCACACTTGAACATCTCTGGAATTGGGGTGCTCCTTTACAGTCAGTGGGAGAAGAAAGCATTGTATCTGGTTTTAGTGGCACATCAAATGCTTTTCATAACGGATGCTGGCCGGAAGCAGGACACAGTTTTCTTTATGCTTCTGTCTCCTGCAAGTTCAGCCTGGGTAGTTGACCCTCTAATGTTGGCAGAGCATCGATGGTTGAAGTGCAGATGTGAAATAAAATCTGGAAACAAAAATGGCATTTGTCATATTGGTAATGTATTGGTAAATCATTTATGTTTTGGCCTACGCTTCCAGACTTTGACTGCCCTGTACATTGGTTTTTATTTCCTAGCTTGCAAAGTTGACATAAACACCATGAGTTAAACGTATGTATGATTCGGTACTACTGGATTGGGGTGGGGGGCAGGTGATCAGCAGCACACTTTCAAAAAACAGCCAGCTGGGTCCCTCCTGATATTCCTTCCACTAGGAATCTCCCATATAAGGGGCTTTGTTTTAGTTTTCTGGGACCACCGTAACAAGTTAAAACAATGTGGGGGGCTTAAAACAACAGAAATATATTCCTGCACAGTTGGGGAGGTCCTAAGTGCACAACCATGGTGTCTGTTGGCAGGGCCAGGCGCCCTCCAGGACCTGAGGAGAGAATTCCTCAGTGTCTCTTAGAATTTTGGTGGCCCTGGGTGTTCTTGGCTTGTGGTAGCATCACTCCAACCTGCCCCTGTCTTCGCAGCCTTCCCTGTGCACCTGGTATCTGTCTCCAAATCTCCCTGTCCTGCTCCACCTGCGTTGCTCTCCTCATCTTTTTTTATTTTTATTTTTTTAATTTTTTTTTTTTTTTTAGGTACCGAGGGCCGGGGATCAAAACCCGGGACCTCATATGTGGGAAGCCAGTGTTCAACCACTGAGCCATGCTGGCCCCCCTAAGTTGGTTTTTTCATTTGTTTGCTTGTTTGTTTTTTTGTTTTCGGGAGGCACCGGGCACCAAACCCAGGACCTCCCATGTGGGAAGCAGGCACTCAACCGCTTGAGCCACATCCACTCCCTTTAAGGATACCAGTCTCTGGATTTAGCCCCCCTGCCCCCCAACCCCTAAACTAGTATGACCTCATCTTAACTAGACCCTATCCCAAATAAAGTCACATTCCCAGTTCTTGGGGCTAGGACTCGGCCTGACTCGTTGGGGGATATAGGTCATCTTGTTCCTGTCTCCAGTTTGGTGGGTGACCTGTGCGCAGGGTACAGCCCCTCTCTGGATCTCTTTCCCCACCTCAAATGGGCTGACTAGTTGAATTCTTTTTTTTTTTTTTTTACTTTTTATTTTTCTTTATCTCTCCCTTTCCCCAGATGGTTCACTTGTCTGTCTGCTCGCCTTCTCCAGGAGGCACCGGGAACCGAACCCGGACCTCCCACGAGAGGGGTGTGCCCAATGGCCTGAGCCACACCCATGCCCCCCACAGGCATCTGCTGGCTTGTGGCATTTGCTGGCTTGTGGCATTTGCTTGTTGCAGCGGGGGTGGAGTCTAGCGTGGGGAGGCAGCATTTAGCTCGTTGCTTTGGGGAGGCGGCATCTGCTCGTCTTATTTTAGGAGGCACCAGGACCTGAACCTGGGACCTCCCATGTAAACAGGCGCCCAAGTGGTTGAGCCACATCTGCTTCCCAGTTGAATTCTTTATGGTTAGAATAAAGATTGAAAATTTCAACTTAAAATTGACCTAAGACAACAGTATGGCATTACAATTTTTTAAAAAAATATTTATTACTAAAGTGATATTCTTAAATTTTTAAAGTCTAGGTGGCAAAAACATCAGGAGACAAATGATGTCAAACCAGGAAAATAAAGTCACTTGATATCGAATAACTTAGAGATAGGAAGCTTAATTAGTTCACAGGCCCTGGAATCAGCTGGATATAAGCCTGGCCCTGCTACACTAGTAGCTTTGAGACAATGACTTCCTGTACCCAGATCTAAGATACTGTGCCCAGATACTAATTTTCATGTCCCAGACCTGGGACATGGCAATAGTGCTAATGATGCCCTCAGGATTGTCCTGGCGAGTAAAAGGGTCGTATCAGGGAAACGGTGAACAGTTGTGCCTGGAGCCTTACTGAGTGGGGTTAGCAGTCATGATTTCAGTGACACAGCAAGCTTCCCTCTGATAGCAACAGAACACTAACTTCCCAAGGATGCCAGTGAACATGAAATGAGAATGTCTGGAAAGCCCAGGACCCAGCACATTCTTTTAAAAGATGCTTAGATTACATAAATGTTACACAAAAATTACAGGGATTTCCATGTTCCCCACCCCAGCACATTCTTAAACCAGACGAGGAATTGAGAACTCAAAAGCCAGGCAGGAAAAAGTGATTGTAGAAAGCAGGCCAGGCTGACGGGGCAGTATGGGGTCTGTCTCTCCATCAGAAGGGACCTTGCCTTGCTCTCTACTCCCAGTGGTCACTGGCCCTCCTAACAAGGTTTCCTTTTCTCTGTAGCCATGACGACTATGAGTGACGAAGTACCTATTTAACTTGTGGACGATCCACCCTCTAGCTAGGATGTCTGTTCCATCAGGGCTGCGTCTGTTCTGTTCAAAAACAGCATTTTAATTGAAATTTTTGAGATTATAGTTACATCAAGAATATAGAGTCCCATGCAGTAAGAAATAATACAGCAGAAGTGGTCCTTGTATACTTGGCCTCATTTGTTTTCCCCTATGGTAACATTTCGCAAAACTAGAGTAAAATACCACAAGGATACTGACATTGATACAATCTACCAACATACTCGGGTTCCTGGGTTTTGCCCTTATGTGTGTGTGTAAGTCCTGTGCAATCTACCTGTAGGCTTGTGTAAGCCTAGCAGTGCAAAGAGTATCAGCTGTACCTCAGTTAACTTTGTTTAGTTCTAGGCAGGAGTACAGGGTCCTAGTGCTGCTAGAATATCTGTCAAGAGAACAAACACCTGGATTTTTTGTTGTTGTTTGATATGAGATCTAATTATATAATTTATGATGAAATGCTGGATAGAACCAAATCCTTATGCAGGCTGTTTGGCTTGCTGACTTGGAGTTGAGCCTGTTTTGGTGAGCGCCTTTCTGCCCCTGTCCCCACAGGTCCACTACATGACACACGGGGCGAACAATAACTCGGCACGCCGCGGCAGGAAGCTGGCCATCGAGAACACCATGGCTCTGTTGGGCACGGACGGAAAGAGGGTCTCCGAAATATTTCCCAAGGACATCCTGGCACCTTCGGCAAGCGTGGACCCCGTGGTGTGGAACCAGTACACCGCCATGCTCAGCGGCGGCCTGGCCATGAAGACCAACGAGATCTCCGTGATCCAGGGCGGCGGTGGCATCCCTGCCCTCCCGGTGTCTCTGGGGGCCAGCTCCATAGTGAGTAACACCACCGCCTCCAAGATGGACGGCTCCCAGTCAGGTATCAGTGCCGATGTGGAAAAGCCAGGTGCCACTGATGGCGTCCCCAAACACCAGTTCCCTCACTTCCTGGAAGAAAACAAGATTGCGGTCAGCTAAGCAGAAGGAGACCTCGCAGTGAAGAAGTGCAGGCAAAGTGAAATCTCTAGCATCTATACTTTTTTTTTTTTAAAGATCCCACCTGTCTTCTGTTTTGTTTTGTTTTTTCCTCCCTACTGATGTGCAAATGATGTTTACGGTTGTGACCGCAACCTCAGGCAGTCCTACAATCATGTTGCTATGCTGCTTTGCAGAAAGGAAAAAAAAAAAAAAAAAAGAGAGAGAGAAAAAGAAAACATACCAAAACAAATACAGACTAGATTTTTTTTTCATTTTGGAAAGAAGCGGGTCTTGCAAAGTAGCTTTGTTACTTGCAACAAACTGTACATAGAAACTTTGTACAACCTAGATTAACTGTTTCCAAAGACTGTCACCTCTTTCAAGGTGGAACAATTGGAATTTATTGAACCAACAGTGGAATAGACAATACTTAACCTAACAGGGGTTGGGGCGTGGGTACTGTATCCTTAACGCGGTAACCGTTTGTGCGAGTGAATGGAAAAGGTCTATTGTCTATTTAGGGACCTGTTTTGTATGCCCCCGAGCCCCACATCCATTTTTGTTGTTACTGTTTTTTGAATGTACTTTCCCATTAAACTAAGGTTGTAAAATGACAAAATTCAACCTTAGACCCATAAATAAGTCAAATGCCCTCAAATGGACTTGCTTTAGTCCTTGGGGAATCAATGTGTGCGTTGCTGCTTCTTTAAATACAGTTCATTTGGAGCCCCAAGAGTGCCAATGTACTCCCGTGCTCCCCAGATGCCTCCGTCTTCCTGAACACCAGAAGTGGGCAGGTGGGCAGGTGAGCAGGGGATCTCAGGTGACTTAATTTTGTTCGCCAGTGCCTACTCTGTTGAAGAACTGAGTTTTCATTCTTGAGAAGAAACTCTCATGGAAGGGCGTGTTTCTTGTTAGAGGTTCACATACTAATTTTAAAAAATTTCCTTGGTGACTAATACGAAGTAATTATGAAGATTTTTTTCTGAGTATTGCATGAAGGCTACGAAGTTGAAACAGGCAAGTCCTGGGTGTGAAAGCTTTAATTTATCTACCTCATTTATTTTATTTTTTTATTTTTGTAGCCATAGTTTCTATTTTCCTATTATGATGGCAGAACTGTTCCTAGACCCTATCTTAAATCTACGAGTTGTTGTATGATGTGAGCAGCCAGACGTTCGAGGTGTTTTTGTGATTTTTTTTTTTTTCTTTTTGATCCCCTTTTGTACATGTAATAATGTTAAGCAAGTGATGAAACATTGCTCTGATGGTTTAACAAGGAGGGAAAAAGAAATACCCTAACTTTGGGGCAGAGAAATCTTTCCTCTCTGTGTGGAAGGCCTGCAAATTGAAATATGGATCAAGAGTGTTAGCAAAAGTTTGTCCCTTAGTTATTGCACCTGACTTTAGGATCCAAAAAAAAAAAAAAAGAATTTTTTTTTTTTTTTTTTTTTTGCCAAGTTGTGCCTTTCCTTCTGGAATTGTAAGTGAACATAATAATATTACCTGTTTACACTGTGAAGTAGATCCTGTTACAGAGAACACACCGGAGGCTTTCTCACTGTCAAGCTAATCATGCCTTGTGAATGTATGTTCTACGGAGAAACCCCTGTAGTTTTACCTGCTGATGCTTTCTGTCTGTTGGAGAATAAATTTGGATGGCTTTTTTTCCCCACCAGGTGTGTATGTATGTTTTTCTGGTAGCTTCTGCTGGAAATCAGAATCCTTCCTTGACGCTCATTCCCATCTGCCTGTGATCCTCTAGGTCCTAGAGGCTGAAACACATATTTGGCTCCATCCATAACTGACCCACTTCTCAAACATGCAAAAAGGAAACTCCTACCTCCTGTCTGGAATCTTCTTTTTCCTTTATAAGACAAACCTTTTGTTAGGAATCTTATCCTAGAGGGCTTTTGCTTGTGTTTGCTTGCGGCCATAGAAGGTTTATTATGCCCTAGGTTACTCACAACTCCTCTTAGCGTGGTACAGGTGACCTGGCAAAGAGTAGTCTCTACCTCTCAGATTTACGGGCCCCTGGAAGAAAGTCAGGGAGAGTCAAGTGGGAGATGGTGTTTAATTCCAAGGGAGGTTATTCCTCAGGCAGAGGTGTAAGGGCAGAGCCAGGCGGTTGCCCTGGTGGTAACGGACTCTCCTGCCTACCTTTTGCTGTCTCTGTCTCTGAGAGCAGCGGTGAGAACCAGGGGTGGGCAGAAGACAGCTTCCTGGAGTGGATTCTCTCTTTTCATCCAGGGAGGGCTAGGATCTGACATTCCCTCATTCACCCCACCCAAGGTTTGGCCATCTTATGGCCTCAGCTCATCTTAAATTTAAGGTGAAGCAGCCGCCCTATTAGCTCTGAGAGCATGGTTAACCCAATATTTTAAATAATTTAAGTGCAAGTATTTAATTTAAAAACGAATCTGGTCTGGTTCCAAATAACAATCTTCACCCTTTTCCCCTCTTGATACTAACCCACAGGTAAGTATTACGGCTTTCTTGATTCAAGTGTGTATTATTTCACTTAAGTGAAAATTTATTAGACATCTTATCAAAGTAAAACTCATTTTTTATATTTGATGGGTGATTTAAGGGACTTCCAAAGACAAGTATTCTGGAAAAGGAATGTGGCTTTGTGTGGGTTGGATGAGAGAAAAAGGAGTTTGCAGAGGGGTCTGGAGAAGGCTTGTGATGGTCCCCACTCCAGGTGTGGTTTGGACCTTGTCTGAAAGGCAGAACTTCTCTGGGAACAGCCGAGAGTGGGACTGGGGTATGGGGAAGGTGGAGTTCACTTGGCCTGACCAGGCCAGGTTGAGCCCAGGAGACAGTTCAACTGAACCACAATACCAAGGAAGGTGTTGAAATAGCTGCACTTCTACAGGAAGCTCTTAATAGAATTTCAAAGGCAGCTCCCACAGGCAACATAACTTCTTGTTTACAACTCAGCAGATCCGTTTGAGCCCAAACAGGAAATGTAACACATGTCAGCATACACAGAAAAGCCAGAAACGGTAGATTAGTGAGAAGTTAGATCAAGGGGCATTTCAAATCAGTGGAGAGATGATTGGTTCCTGATGAGATAACAGGCTTTTCATGTGGGAGAGAAGAATTGGTTTTAAAGTCCAGGCTCAACATTTTGGCTGGGTGCCCTAGGGCAATATAATTTACCTTAGGGAACCTCAGTTACCTCATCTATAAAATAGGGATAATATTTGATTCATAGGGAATATTAGGTGAGCTCATGATACTGCTCAATCTGGGACGTAGTAAACCTTCACTAGGGTAGGCATTTCTCTTTCTATTGCTTGGCTCAGCAAACCCACCCTATCCTACTTAGGCAGAATTTGTTCTACAGAGGTTCTGGATCAGGTGAACCCTTGGTTCAGGCAGCTGGGACTGAAGTCAGGGCAGTGGATAGCGCCTTTATCTTGAAGGTGTGTGAGTTTTCTCTGCTGCACCCAGGCTAAAGTATGGGAATTTTTTCACTCACCGTTTGAGGCTGGGAAAAAATAGAAATCAAGGTAATGCTTTCTTCCAGAGACGCATTCTGAGAGGGGCTGGCTGCTGGCAATCCTTGGTCCTTAGTTTGCCAATGGTACATGAGCTTTTTCGGCCCCAAACAGGTAACATCCATGTAATAGTAAATATATTCAACCCTTTCCTAATTTTGTTAAAATATATACGTAGAAGAAAAAAATAAAAAGAAAACAAAAGTATATATGTAATAATGAGCAAACAGGCTAGCGGGAGTAATTTTTAAGATGGGCTTTCTATGTGTGTCTTCAAAGCAGCTCACATGAACAACTGAGGATTTCACCAGGGGTTCCCACATTTCATTGATTCTAAGATGCACATTTTACCTCCCTCCCTCCTCACCACCATCTGCCACCAACACCTCTGGAGAGTCAAATGCAAGCTGGGAGCTCACAGTGAAAATTGCAGAACCCCGCTGGTTCCAGGCCCTTTCTTTGGTGTGGGGAGGCCCATTTGGAGTCTGAAGAGCTAGATTTGGCTACACTTATGTTTCTGATCTTGGATTGATAGACTTAAGTTCAGACCTAAACAAGTTAGCAGCTAATTGAAGCCTTTGCTCTCTTCTCTTTTTGGCGTCTCTCACTTATCTTGTAGATTCTGCATCCATAATGTATTAATTTAAAAGAGGCTCATTTTCCAGTGGAAAAAAGCATATGCTTCTTGTAGAGTAATTATCCCAGGTCCTATCAATTCCTGAAGTTCTGTTTCCAAACAGAATCATGTAGCACTTAAAACGAGGAATGTTCATTTACTTTAAAGAAAAGAAAATGGGTTGGCTTCACAGCTATCAAAATCATCTAATAGGCCTAAAGAAGCAAATGTGTTGTCAAGTGTGGCTGTTGTTTCTGCTCCCAAAACCCATGCAAAGTCACAGTAGATTTTTGCCTAAGAGAAAAAAGGAAACATTTCAGGTCCTCATTCCTTTGCTGTAACCAATTTCACCTATTTCTAAATATTCAAAAAAAAATGGAGCATTAGCTAAAACAGGCCCAAAATGAGAGTAAGGAAGTAGAATTTACCTCAACAGTGTGAAGCATTTAAGATAAGACCTTAAAAATGTGTTTTCATAGTCTAAAGTCTGAAACTGACCTTTCTGGGAGAAAAATGAACATCCCAAATATGACTTGGATTTCCGGCTTTAATTCATTTCTACCCTCCAACCTTTTGTAAACAACCTATTGTTTTCAGCAAAGAAGAACTAAATTGAACGAATACTAGTGTCCTAAAGACCAAGGCATGAAAAACAGGATACAAAGTTAGGTTTATTTTATCCTGATGGGACAAATGTGGATCCCTAAATGCTTGCCAACTCCTGTCTGATAGCTTTGAGGCCACTCTGAGGAGAGAAATTATTTTCTCCACCTTTCCTAAATGTCTTGGAGTTGATTTTTGTCCATCTTCACCTGCACTTTCTGGTAAGCTGTCCTGGTCAAGGCCATAGAGGAGCAAGGCTAAGAAACTCTTTGGTGGAACTTGGGATTTCCCAGGAGGGAACTGTGGGCTTGCTAACTTTCATTTTGTCAAGCAAAGATGATTAACAGCAGCACAAACTCATCACACTATCCTGTTTGCCCACGTGTCATTTGCACACTAAAATTTTAGTTTACTTATTTATTTTGTCTACCTGTTAAAGCATAGTGTTTAAAAAGGAGGAAATTATGACTCATACAAATATAAAATGATTAACAACTGGTTCAAAGGAGTATGGAAAGACTCAAAATCACAGGCCATCAGGAATACTGAAATGAATTTACAAATAGACATCCAAAATGGCTGGTGGCCAGAGGGCAACAATCAGTAGCATTGAACAGGACAGAATCGCTGGCGTTTCTAACACGAGAATCATGTGCCTTACTGGCAGTTTTCTATCATAAAATAGCTAAAGCAGAAGCACAGGTCACCTGAAGAGTGTGCTAGCCTGCTCACCCAGGCATCTTTTTTGCCCATTTCAAAGTCTTACAATTCCCAACAGGATGTCCTCTCTGAAGCAGTGGCTGTGTTTTGTTAGCCGTCACCCTGTGCCTGAAGCATAGTAGGTCCTCACTGAAGATTACTTGAATGAATGAATGAATCTCCTAAACTTCCTACTGTGCTTTTTGGAGGTAAAAACAGTATAATAGGAACAATATTGTTAAATCTTAGCTAGCTATTGTTGGTTGTGGGAATCACTTTACATGGGCGACCTCATTTTTTTTTCTAAAAAAAAAAAAGTGGGGGAAAAAATAAAAATAGTTAAAAAAAAAAAAGTGTGTCTGGGGGGTTTGGGATTAGTAAGTGTTGGTGATATTGTTTTACTAGAGGCTTCAAAATTTAACCTCACTCTAGGGCAGTAGTTCTTAGTGGAGAGGGGGTGATTCCCCCCTACCCCCAGGGGACATTTGGCAAAGTTGGGAGACATTTTGGTTGTCACAACTTGGGAAGGGGGGGTGGAGTAGGGCAGGGGAGGACTGCTCCCGGCATCCAATGTGTAGAGAGACCAGGGATGCTGCTAAACACCCACAGTGCACAGGCTGCCCCTCCGCCCCCCACAACAAAAAGTTGTCTGCCCAGGACAAACCCTGCCCTAGGGGTACCTAGAGCATTCACTCAAGAGACACCGTGGGAGATACTAAAAGGGACTTCATTTCTTCTCTCCCCAGTCTGAGCTAACCCAAAGCACTTTCATTATCTCATCTCCCTGCGGGGGCCCTTGACCTCCTCCGCACTTACCACCAATGCTCCTTCCCTGGAGCAGATCTGAACTGCAGCAGTCAGTTTGGGGATGTCTGAGAAGAAAGCTTCGCGGTGGGCAGAGTCCTCACTAGAGGCTCAAGGTCATTTCTGGCCTGGCCCTGCTATTCCTCAGGCAGGTCGTGGAACCCCTCTGGGCCAGAGTGTCACCGACTTCTGGAAGGCAGAGGCTGGAGCATAGAAGACCCTTCCACGCATCCAGGAGTCAGGGGTTTCCTGAGCCTGCACCCAGAGCCTGGTGAGTGGAGACGGCTCCTCTTCCCAAGGCAAAACCATGGGCTGACCGTTCCTGGGACCACGGGGAGAGGGCAGGAGGGTGCTGTGCCCCCTGAGGGAGGCCTCGATATGACCACCCCCATTCAGTCCCATCACTGACCCCTGCCGCGTATCTCCCCCAGACATCCTATCTCACGCAGGCAAACCTCCTTTTCTCTTGGGAAAAAAGCCTTCACGTGCCTGGCTCCCTGAGCAACTGCCTCACTGGAAGGGATTCTTTTGAAGACGTGTTTCCCCAACTGTGCCCTGCCACCCCTATGTGTGTGCAACCTTCAACCCATGACTAATCTTCCAGTTCCTTCTATTTGGGCCCCACCTCCTGCTGGCTGGCAAGCTGCCAGGCCATAGGACCCAGGTTCACCCTAATGACAGTGTCACTGCCCGTTCCCTGGGAATGGCCCGGCTCCTGGCTCCCACTGGACCCCAGCTCTGGCATCAGTTTCTTTCTGACTTGGAATTCTACAGCGGGACGGGGATGAGGGGGGCACCAAGACAAGAAGCTCAGCCCTCCTGTCTGGCCTGGGAGTGCCGAAGGACATAGGACTTTTCTAAGATTTTCCTCTGAGGGTGGAGTTTACTCTGTTGAGGGGCTTGCAGCTACCCTTCCAATGTACATAAATACAGTACTTTTCACGGTAAAAAAAAAAAAAAAAAGGACCCCCAGTTATAAAAGTACACAGAAGAAAATGTGGAAAATAAAAAAGCAATAAAAACCAACCATGGTTTCACCCTCTTTTCACAGGAAATGTTATTACATTTGGAGTTTAATAGGGGAAACTTTGGGTTTTTAAAAATGTATTTATTTAAGGAAAAAAGTTATTTAAAAAATAATACGCTAGAGGGAAGCGGCTGTGGCTCAATCAGTAGGGCTCCCGTTTACCATATGGGAGGCCCCGGGTTCGGTTCCCGGGGCCTCCTGGTGAAGGCAAGCCCGCCCGGACGGCGTGGTTGGCTGACCCAGCGAGCGCAGGCAGCAAGGGGGGGATAAATGAATAAATAAATAAAATCTTAAAATAATAATAATAATAATACGCTAGAGAGCAAATATGACTCAAGCGGTTGTGCACCTGCCTCGCACATGGCAGGTCCCGGGTTCGGTTCCCAGTGACTCCTAAAAACAAACAGCAAGCAAACAAACGAAAGAACCAACTCAGGGGAGCCGTTTTGGCTCAGTGGTTTAGTGCTGGCTTCCTACATACAAGGTCCCAGGTTCAATCCCCAGCCCTGGGACCTCAAAAAAAAAAAAAAAAAAAGTAATATGCTGGGAAAAAAAAAGCAGAAAATATAACCAAAGCAGAAAGAAGTGGGAAAAAAATCTATCTGGATGAATCACACTAATGCAAGAAGATATTAATAATAAGGGAAGTTGTGTGCCAGGCATGGGTACATGGAACTCTATACTATCTGCTCACTTTTTCTATAAATTACTGAAAAATAAAGCCTATTAATGAGTAAAAAAACCCAGTCCACCTGGAATCTCTTTTTCCAGGGACAACCCTTGATAAAACTGTGGTGCTTATTCTTTAATTAGGGAAAATCCTGAAAGTCATAAAAGCAGTAGTAGTAACAGCTAACCTTTGTTGAGTGTTTACCCCAGGCCAGGCATCATAGTAACTGCTTGACATGTATCCATTATTGCACTGACTCAACTCCACAACTCCACAGTAATGACCTCCTGGGGTACTTCCTCTGGGGGCAGGTACTCTCCTAAGTGCTTCTTTTCTTTGCATATTATTCACTCATTTAATCCTTGCAAGAATCCTATGGGGCCAGTCCTATCACATTCCCATTTTCCAGATGAGGAAACAGGCCCAGCAGAGTTTGGTTACTTGCCCCAGCTTCCCCAGTGGTGGAGGTGATTGACACTGGATCCCAGAGTAAGGAGGCTTCCAAGTTTTAGAAAAGTGGACGGAGTCTGACGAGCATGGCCGCAGGTGGCTTCCACAGGGGCCAGAGGGACCTTGAAGATGCTTGGAACCTGGATGAGTAGGCGTCCAGAAGTGTCGTGCTAACTGCGGTTTTAATTGGTCACAAGAGACCACTTCTCCCGCCTTCTGGAGCATGAAAGACCACGGCTGCCTCCCAATCGTACGCGCCTCAGACACTAGATTAGGTTTCCTCACCTGTAAAATGGACTTGATTTACACTAACCTGGCGGGGCTGTTGGGAGGCTTGGAAGTGGACTCCAAGTATGTTGTAGATGCGTGATAAAAACAAGAGCGTATGTTTATTGAACACCAACTGTGGGAGTGGGGGGTAACACTGGGCTAACGCTTCACGTTCACTATTTCGGTTTTCTCTGGAACGTCTGTGGCGGTGGAGAGGAGAGAAAGTGTTTGCAGCTGATCTAATGTGGAATGGGATTTGAGAGGGAATTTGCAAGGAAGCAAGCAGGGGGAGGGCTGCCAATGCCATTAGTAGGTCAGGGGGTTTACATTTTATTCATGCAAGCAGCCTTTATTAAGTGCTGACTGTATGCCATGTTTTGTGCCTAGATGTGGAGGAAAGAGCAGAAAAAAAGCAGACCCACTCTGTTAGCCCAAGAATGCTATTTTCCCACCAAACCTATAATACAGGAACTTCTAATGCATGCTGCTTTTCTTGAGGAACTTTAAGGAGACATAAGTCACAATTCTTGGTTTGGGTTCCTTCAAATGTTCCTAGTTCCTCCTTCCACTGCCCAGGGTCCCAGACACTCAGATATTTAGTGACTCCATCCTATATCATGGATTAAAAGGAATCCACAACCAACATGAACTATCAGTTAGGTGTAACTACTTAAAAGTTCACCTTTTTTTTTTTTTTTTTTTTTGCAGTAAATTAGTTCCTGTTATTTCATTTTGAAGCTCTTTAATTACATATTGACTTTTGGCCTTTCCTCCTTGCCTCCCTGCCTCCTTCCTTCCTTCTTCTGCTACTATTCTTTCTTGTTTATTCTGTTCACAAAGATGAAAGCTGTATCAAGCCCTTGGAAAGTGTGTGTCCCAGAAACCATGTGGGAGAGTGTGCA
>JAKSZT010054404.1:2057565-2075457 GCA_026826555.1 Tolypeutes matacus | reverse complement strand
GGCGGCGGCGCTGGGGGCGCGGTGGCCAAGGCGGGCGGCGCCGCGGAAATGACGGACAACATCCCGCTGCAGCCGGTGCGCCAGAAGAAGCGGATGGACAGCAGGCCCCGCGCCGGGTGAGCGGGGCCCGGGCCGGCCGCCCTCCTTTGTCGGCGCGGGGCGGGGAGCCTGGGCTCGGGCGGGCCTGGCCGGGGCCTGACAGGTCGGCCGCGCGCCCGCGCTCGGCGCCATTGAGCCGGGGCCGGGGCGGGGAGGCGCGGGGAGGGGGGTCCGCCCTCAGCTCCAGCGCCGGGCCGGGGTCCCCGCCGGGGCGCGTCCCTTTGCGGCGCGAGCGCGCGGCTGCCCCGGCACCCCTGTCCGCCTTCCCTCAGGAACCCCGAGAAAGCGGGCCCGCCCCGAGGCTGTTTCCCCGCGCGCGGAATTCGGATCAGCCAGGCCTTCTAACCCTCTTATTGTCTCGTGGCTACTGCTTGTCGCTGTAATTATGATTTGGTCAATAGCCAACCGGGCTCCGCGCGTGGAATATTCCTCGGGAGCCCGGAGAAGCTGCTTATTTGGGGGGAAGGGAAGGGAAGGGACGGCTCCGGGTCGCAGCCCCAAGGGGCTGCGCTGCCACCACCTGCGCTCGGGGCGGCCGCTCTTCCTTCCCGGGCCTGGGTGGTCCCGAGGGAGGGAGGGGCTTCTGCCAGCCGATGGGTGACAGCCCCCCACCCCTTGGGGGCAAGGAGCCCCCTGGCAGGGGCAGGGGCTGCCAGCCGCGCCGCCCTCCGCGCAGCGCAGGTGAGGCAGAGGCGTGGGCCTGCCTTCCAGGAGGGAGCCCACGGGTGGCTATTTTGCGCCCTCTCCTCTTTCTCCTCGGAGCTTGTCTGTGGTGAGCTGTGGAGGTTTGAGGGCTGTGTGCCAGCGACACAGCAGGGGGTGGGGGGAGCTGGTTAAAATGCAGATTCCCTGGCCCCCAGACCCACCCAGCAGAGTTCTTGGGGGCTGGAGCTTGGGGTCGTGCATTTTCACGGGCGGTGCAGGTGAGGCCGAGGCCCCCTGATGGCTGACAACGACAGCTGGGCGGGGCCTGAGGCGCTTGGGTGCGGTGGCCGCCTACGGGAATAGCACCCGCGGCCGGAATAGGAGGTCGGGGGTGGGGGAGGATAGGATGGTGGACCCCTACATCCCCCGCGTGACTTAACTAGGTGTCAGGGGGGATTTAAAAAACAGGAAATGATGCCCGTTGCCATTTTGTGGGGGCTTTGTCCCTGGCTGCCCTGAAACCTCCGGTGAGGCGGTCTCGGTGCTGTCACCCAGAGGAGGAAACTGCAGCTCCGGAGTAAGCTGCACACATTGGCCCCAAGAGGAGACTAGTCCCCTGCTCCCCCCCCCACCCCATTCTCTGGCGTTTTAATCCTGGCCACTCCAGGCTGAAGAATGACGAGCTCTTTGCCTGGAATAGCGCCTGGCATTTAGTCCCCTCTCAAAGAATATTTGAATGGTTTAATACCATCAGAGGACACGAACGTCCTGTAATTATTAGTTTGTGCCACGAACAATTACGAGATGCCCACTATGTGTAGGGACTGTGCCAGGTGATGGGGAAGCGAAAGGGAGTCAAACTAGCCCCACCTCAGTCCTGGCTGTACCTCGCAGTCACCTGAGGAGCTCAGACAGCTGCCATCCCTGGCCCAGTCCCGACCAGTGCAATAAGACTTCATCGGGATGGGGTCTGGGTATAAATATTTCTCTGTTTAAAAAGCTCCCCACATAATTTACTTATAATGATAAACTTTATGTTAAGAGAAGGTTTCCATTACAGAAAAATTTCATCCAGTTCCCCTGTTAATAACATCGTGTATCAGTGTGGTATATTTGTTACAATTGATGAACCAATGTCGAGGCATTGTTACTAGCCAGGGTCTGCAGTTTACATTATGGTTTACACTTTTTGCTGTACAGTTTTATTGGTTTGTTAAAATGTAAAATGGCTTGTACTGGTCATTGCAGTATCATGCAGAACAGCTCCAGTCGCCTAAAAATGCCCTGTGTTCACCTAGTCTTCCCTCCCCTGCCCTCCGAACCTCTGGTAACCACTCTCTTTATAATAATTCTACTACTATTTGCATTCCCCCCTTGTGTTTGTTCATTCCTCAATCTTGAGGAGTTTGGGATGATGATGTCCACTCTCTACCTCAGACTGAGAGTCCTCACATGATTTTTTTTTTTTGAGGTACCAGTGTCGAGGATTCAACCCTGGACCTTGCACGTGGGAAGCTGGTGCTCCACCCCCGAGCCACATCGGCTCCCCCACATGATTCCAATGGCAGTCATGGTGGAAAACTTTGCTTTAGTGCGTGAGAGAAAAACACAAATAATTTTTTGAAAGCGTTAATTATTATGATAGGAGTCGGTACCATTAAGATGGGAGGCCAGAGGGAGTGGTACAGAGAACTTTAAAAAAAGACAAGTTTCTGTTTGGTGCTGGTTTGGAGGATCACACTCCCTTTAGAGTTTGTCAGCTTTTTTTTTTTTTTTTTTCCATTTTTATAAAAGGTATTTATTTGGGGTAGAAGTTTACAGTTATCGGGCCATAAAGCACAAGTTACCTCCCTCACCAAAGTCTATGGCCAAAAGTTGGAGCAAGATGGCTGCTGACTTCTGTAAGGGTTCAGCCTTCCTGGATTCCTCTCTTCCTGGGGCTCGCCTCTCTCTGGGCTCAGCTGTGGTTTTATCTCCACAAGGCCAAGTTTGTCAGCTTTGGAACAGGTTTTATTTCCTAAATAGTAACACAGATTCAGATTCAAGTCGTGTTTCCTAAATGCCAGGCATCTGCATATATGTTGTTGTATTTAATCTGCATTTTTTGGAGTAGTGATATCAAGGTGGGAATCCTGGTATTTGGAAACACTGTTGGAAGCACAAAGATGGAGAGGCTCCCTCAGGTGGGTAATGGGGTGGGAATTAAAGGGAGAAGAAACAATGTGTGATGGGGCAGGCTGGAGGGTGCTTGAGATAAATGACCCCCCTTTTTTCAGGAGGCACTGGGGATTGAACCTGGGACCTCGTGTGTGGGAAGCAGATGCTCAACCACTGAACTACAACCACTCCCCATAAATGACCCTATGAATATTGGGGGTTACTTTCCCCATTTTATAGATGAGGAAACTGAGACTCGGTGATGTTAAAGAATTTGTTCAAGGTCGTAGAACTAGTCAGAGAGAGGGGCTCTGCTCAAACCATCCAAAGGCTGGGCAGTAAAGCTACAGAGTGGTTAGGGGTTTTCGGCTGAAATCCCAAAACCTAGGTGCCACGTGTCCCAGGGCATGGAGTATAATTCGCTCTGGGGTCACTCAGCGTATGTTGCCAAGAAATGCAATTTATTTGGTGGAGGAAGTCCCGGGCTCCAGAGCCCTTCTTTTCTCCCTTGAGAAACTTACCACACCCTGATGTTGAGAAAACTATTGAAATGAGTTAGTTAGGAAAGAGGACATTTTCTGATGCTGTGTGCTTTGCTTCTGGTTGGATGGAGTTACATGGTTCTGAAACACCAGCGATTAGTTTTTGGTGGGTTGGTAGCATGGACTTGGAGTCGAGGAGCTGAGTCTGATCCCAGGACCCACCCTTACTAGCTGTGTGACCTTAGGAAAATTACTTTACTTCTCTGGGTGTCAGTTTCTTCATCTGTAAAGCGGGATTAAAATTAATCCTATGCCTCATAGGCTGTTTTGAGGCTTATTCCATGTAAAGCTTGGAATAGCAAATGCTCAGAAAACCTTAGTTATTTACTGGGGTGAATAGTGATTTGGTCTTGGCATGAGCTTGGCTATTGGGGCCCTCGAGAGTGCCCCTTTGGGAGGAAATGGCCTTTGGTGGTGGGGAATTAGATTTATTTACTTTACTTTTTCTTTATTTATTCCCCTCTCCCCCAGATGGTTCTCTCATCTGTCTGCTCATTGTTTGCTTGCCTTCTCCAGGAGGCATGGGGAACCGAACCCGGGACCCACATGAGGGGCGAGTGCCCAATGGCTTGAGCCACATCCGCTCCCCAAGTGGTGGAGAATTAGAGAGATTACGGACCTCAAAGCTCTCGCTTGATCAAATTCAGGGGACTGTATCTATGTAAAGTGTTCCATCCAGGCCCTGGTGGGCCATTGCAGAAGGGGCAGGGCTTGCAGGCTTTTCTTAATAATACTTCTAGGTTTTGTGGCCAGAGTGGACAAGGATGCTTGGATGTTTATGTTTAGATTGGGGAACTAGGAACTTTTGGATATGAACTGAGTTAAGAAATAAGAGCTGAGGGAGGCGGCTGTGGCTCAATCAGTAGGGCTCCCGTTTACCATATGGGAGGCCCCAGGTTCGGTTCCCGGGGCCTCCTGGTGAAGGCAAGCCCGCCCGTGCGGCGTGGTTGGCTGACCCAGCGAGCACAAGCAGCAAGGGGGGATAAATGAATAAATAAATAAAATCTTTAAAAAAAAAAAAAAAAAGAAAGAAATAAGAGCTGAATATTTAGGCATATATATTCTACACAAGATTTTTTTTTAAGCTTTATCGAGGTATAATTTACATACCATATTGTAAGTATGTAATTCATTGAGTTTTTAGTAACTTCATAGAGTTGTGCAACCATCACTGCCAATCCAGTTTTTGAATCTTTCCACCACCCCAAAAAAGTTTCCTCATGCCAGTTTGCAGTTCATCCCTGCTCTCACCCCAGCCCCAGGCAACCACTGATCTGCTTTCTGTTTCTATAGGTTTACCTGTTCTGGAAGTTTCATATAAATGGAATCATTCAAACACAGTGTGTTTGAAGTTCCTTTTTATTGCCTGATAGAGTTCTGTTGTGTGGATATACCACATTTTTGTACCATGGTGGACATTTGTGTTGCAGTTCACGTCCTTGTGTGGACATGTTTTCATTGCTCTTGTCTGCATGAGCACTTGAGACCCAGCGTGTCAGTCTTTCTTCCGTGACAGCGTGTGGGTTCTCCCGGCAGCTTTCTCTGTCCGGCCATTAAGTGTTAGATTGGCCCTAGAGCCCTTGCCTGTCTCTGCTCCCTCCCTGGGTGAGCTCACCCATGCCCCTGGCCTCAGGGGCCATCTCACACAGGGACCCCAAACCATCTAGTCCCCTGATTCTTCCTTTCAACCTGGTCAAAACCCCACCCAGGGTCTTTTTTTTTTTTTACCGGGAGGTCCCAGGGATCGAACCCGGGTCCCTCCATATGGGAGACGGACGCCCAACCAGTTGAGCCACATCCGACCCCCGCACCCAGGGTCTTGACTCCACCACGATCCTGGTCTTATCTCCTGTGTTGTGCAGCTCAGAGAAGGGACGCGCCATCTGTCCAGGGGCAGAAGCTTGAAATGCAGGAGTCATCCCTGGAAGCCGCCTTCTCCCTCATCTCCCATTGCTGATCCTTCACCAAAACCAATCAGTTTTGCCTCCTAAGTCTCTTTGGAGATGTCCACATCTCCCTCAGGACTGCTACCACCCTCTTCATTATCTTTGTCATCATTGTCATCACTTGTCTCCCTGCATCCATGCTCTTGACTGTCCATTGGGACCTCCACTTTGCGGCCAGAGTGTAACCAGATGTAGATCATGGAGATCCGACCATGAATATTTTCTGCTTAAAACCCTCCAGCGGCTACACATCTGTATGAGGCCTTTCAATGCTCAGGCCCTGCGCTGTCCAGTATGGTAGCCACTAGCCACCTGTGGCTATTTACATTCAAATTTAACACAATGAACATTAAATAAAATGAAAAACTCAGTTCCTCAGTGTCACTTGCCATGTTTCCATGCCTGGTAGCCACATGTGCCATTGGCAGCTGTATTGGATGGTGCAGATACAGAGCATTTCCACCATCACAGAAAGTTCTGCTGGCACCGCTGCTCTGGCACCTACTGCCTATCTTAGCACACTCCATCCCCTCCCTCATGCAGCCACAGCAGCCTCTGCTCAGTGTCTCCTCCTCCCAGGCTCCCTATGCACACAGGGCCTTTGCACATGCTCTTTTTTTTGCCTGAAATGCCCTTCCCTTCCCTCTTCACCTAGTTCATGCTCATTCTTCCATTAATCCTTACCTGGGGCCTCCCCTCCTCAGGGGAGCTTCCCTGATGTTCTCAACTAGGGATCAGATTCCACTCTTGGAGCCTTTCAGAGCACCTGACCCTTTCCTTTCTTGCACTTGTCACAGTTGCAATTCTACATCTATTTGTATTGTCAGTTTGGTTGGGAATTCCATGAGGCCCGGGGCAGTGACACTTACCATTACACAGAGCCTGGCACAGAGCTGATGCCCAATAAATACTGTTGAAGAAAAGAATGTCTGAAGTCAGTCTCTAGATTTTTAAAAGGAGGAAGGTCAAACCTTTGCTCCTAGGAACTGGGATAGGATAACCCTTTCTTAAAGGACCAGGCACAAGTCTGCTGAGTGTTCTCAAGTTGTTGCCTACCTATACTTCTGATCATGTCTCTCCCGGACTCTGAATTCCTCACTGGTTGATGGAATCAAGCCTGCAGGTTTTAACCACCTGATTTGAGAGTGGTGGAGGCGTGGCTACCTAAGGAATTTGAGGGAGCAGGTGCTAAGAGAAAGGAGCAGTGGATGCTGACAGGCAAAGAGAGGACAACCTGGAGCCCCTCGGTCACCCCTTTCTCTTTCCCTGTACTGAGGGGGCATCATCAGGTTAGGTGGTGTTTGGTGTGAGATGACTTCATTTTCATTCAATCTTTAAGTGTGAGACCTGTGTTCTGGTGAAGATTTTTTTTGGTGGATTTATTTTTGTGAAAAATCTTATAAAGATAGACTAATAAAGATGCAGGATGTCATGTGTTTAATGGGAATTTATAAAATAACATGAAGACTGGATTGTTTCAGAGGTTACAGCATGGATGGTGTCATCAGTTGACTAATTCCTGCAAACCCCCTCCTCTAAGATGTCCACATCCTAATCCTCGGTACCTGAGACTGTGTTTCCTTATGTGGCAAAAGGGACTTTGTAGATGTAATGAAGTTAAGGATCGTGAGATGGGGAGATTATCCTGTGTTATCCAGGTGGGTCCAGTGTAATCACAAAGGTCCTTGTACGAAAGCGGCAGGAAGGTCAGAGGCAGAGAAGAAGTGATGATGGTGGCAGGGTTAGTAGCCAGAGAGAAAGATTTGAAGATGCGCTGCTGCTGCTGGCTTGGAGGAGGAAGGGGCCCTGAGCCAAGGGGTGCAGCTGCCTCCAGAGCTGGGAAAGGGCAGCCTCTAAGGCCCCAGAAGGAACAGCTCTGCTGACACCTTGATTTTCACCCCATGAGACCTATCCTGGATTTTTGACCTCCAGAACAGTAAGATAATAAATTTGTGTTCTAAGACACTAGGTTTGTGGGTTTTTTTTTTTTTTTTTTTAATAGCAGCAAAAGAAAACTAATACAGATGGTTATAGATTCTAGACCTTGGATTTTCATACTGGCCTTTGCATCCCATGGAGGCATTTGGGGTCCAGACGAGACTCAGGCCCTGCCTGGGTGATTGTAACAGGCATTTTGAGGCTCAGGTTCACAATCTGCTTGAGAGCACAGAATTTAAATCGATGTTTGTGTGCCTCATTCATTACCTGACTACGGAGCAGAAAAGCTCCTGTTTAGGATCTGCACTGTGGCTCTGGACTAATGTTTTCTCATTCACACTGCACAATAGCCCCCCCACCCCCCTTTTTAAAGTAAACTTTATTTCAACTTCAAAAAATAAAATAACAGGCAAAAGGCCCCTTAACAAATTATGGAAGCACTAATTTTAAAAAGTCTGTCCAGGCACATTTATCTTATTTAATCCTAAAAACAAACTCAATTGTTTCTCCAGTGTTCAGAAAGATAAATAAATACAATAGCCCTTTGATGTTTTTTTTGTTTGTTTGTTTTTTTTAAATTCTTGTTTTACTGATTGATAAGGAAGCTGGGGCTCAGAGAGGTTAAGTAATTGGTTGAGGTCACAAACGAGTGGCAGAATCTAATTAGAATGCAGGTGGGTCTGACTCCAAATTAGGAGAAATGGTGCTGGTACATTCTTGGGCAGCCAGGCTGCCAGCTGGAAGGCGTTTGACCAGCTCTGCCCCCATGATGTAGGTTTCTTCTGTTTAATATTTTGTTTTTCCTTCCAATAGCAATGAATTCTTTTTTTTTTTTCAAGAGACTGCAGGATAGGAAATTTGGGAGTGGCAGTTGTTTATGGTATCACATTTTTTAACCCCCTGAGATGGCTCCCTTGTCTGTGCTGGCTTGCTGTTTTTGCTTGTCTGTGCGTAGTTCTTGCTCGTTCTCTGTTTCTTCTTTGAACCTGGGATCTCCATGTGGGAGGGGGCGCCCAACTGCTTGAGCCACATCCACTCCCTTATTTATTTATTTTTTGTTTTTTGTTTTGTTTTTGCTTGCTGTCTGCTCATTGTCTTGCTCGTTGGGGGGTTTGTTTTTTTTTGCTCCTTGTCTGCCTTTTTTTTTTTTTTTGCTTGTTGTCTACTCATTGTCTGTTCGTTGTTTGCTTGTCTTCTTAAGGAGGCAGTGGGAACTGAACCCAGGACCTCCCGTGTGGGAGGTGTGCGCCCACCTGCCTGGGCCACATCCGCTCCTATGGTATCACATTTTGCACAATGCTCTGTGTGTGTGTGTATATATATATAAAAGAAACAAAAGAAATAGGAATATTATAGGCTATAATTTTAAGTACCCTGTGCAGGATGTTGCCTTTGTTGCCTGTGGCTTTGGATTCTAGGTCGTGCAGACCTAGGTTTATATACCAGCTTTGCCATTTTACTGCCCGTATAACCTGGGGCCACTGCCTTCACTCCGTGTGCCTCAGTTTCCTTTCCTGTAAAACTGGACTCTCCTAAGAGTGCCCGTGTCCTTGGCATGAGCATGCAGAGTGAGCACTCAGAGAATGTCAGAAATTGTTCTTGCGGTGTGGGGGCTCGGACCACATGTCATGTGGGTTCTTGTTCTGGCCGATGTTCACGCCTTTTCTTTGTAGAACTTTGTAGAGGGTCTAGTTGAGAAGAAAATCTGGCCAGAGAAAGCCTATGGGGGACTTGAGTCCACTAGAAGCCATCTTGGACCCCCAGAAATACTCCTCAAATGACGGTGCCCCCCTTTATCGGGTCCCTGTAGGCCACCTGCTTCTCGTCAGTGTCCTCAACACCGGGCCCTGGACCGGGGTCCCTCAGAGATGCTGTTTTCAGTTCAGGGGTTCTTGACCAGAGGTCCGTGAGCTTGAATTGAAATTTAAAAAAAATGTTATTTTTTGAATAACATTTCCCCTTTTAATCATATTCGGATGTATATTTTAGTGTTGTTAATTGCATCCACAGTGTTGTGCTACCATCGCCACTATCCATTACTAGTTCCAGTTTCTCCATACCCTCCCCAATACTTCTTTCTTTTTTTTTTTTTTTTAATATCCATGATCCTAATGGGTGTGAAGTGGTATCTCAGTGTAGTTTTGATTTGCATTTCCCTAATGGCTAATGATGTTGAGCATTGTTTCACATTTATTTGGCCCTTTGTGTGTAATCTTTGGGGAAATGTCTTATTCAAGTCCTTTGCACATTTTAAAATTGAGTTGTCATTTTGTTATTGAGTTGTAAGAATTCTTTATATATTCTGGATACTAAATCCTTATCAGATATATGATTTGCAACTACTTTCTCACGTTTTGTAGGTTGTCTTTTCCCTGTGCATGTTTTAAATGTTTTTTCTTTGATGGGAAGGAGTAGATTTAGGCATATAGCCTTTAGAGATGTGTTTGGGGGAGGGCTTTCGAGGGGGTATTGTGCTGGTCGGTGAAACCCAGAGACCCCCAGATCTCCCCCACTTTGCGGTGGAATGAGGAGTTGCATGAACAGCAGTTTGTGTCCCTTGGATGGGATTAGTCAGAGCAAGCTTGGCTGTGGCCCATCAGGAAGTGCTCCCTGTCCTCCGCCAGCCAGCCCAGCCGCACTGGTGCCATCCATTTCCAGTTATGGAGTCCCCTGCCGTGGGCTCTGCCCTGCACTAACCAAACCAGACCAGGTGGCCCCTGTCGCCATGGAGCTCAGGCAGTGACTCGGGCTGTGTAATTACCAGCTGAGATCAGGATTCCGGAGGACACAGACCCAGGAGCCACCTCTAGCCGGCCAGTGAGGGGAGGCCTCCGGGTGCCTGTCCTCAGGGAGAGAGGGGAGCCATTTGACCCCAACCTCTCCCTTGCCAGCAACACATGGGACAAGTTGGAAGGAGGTGGCAAGGCAGTGAATAATCCATCTTTGGTCCTTTGGCCATTACTTATCAGAATAGAAAGCTCTTTTCATATCTTTGCCCAGATGCAAATGATGAGAGTCAGCGGTTAGTGCTGGCTGCCCGTATTTTATGGCAGCCTGTCGGAATGGGCGGGAAGTGCCACCAGCATCGCTGCTGGCTGGCGTAGAGGGTGAGGGGACTATGTTTAATTTAGAAAGGAAAGGACCAGTCGTAACATTATCTGTGACTTTAACTACTGAGTTAAAGGTGGTGCTGATTTTATTAACTAGTATCTGTTTTCTTTCGTTAGTGTGAGCGTGTACGATGGGTGTGTGTTCAGAGGCTGGCCAGTGGGAAATGTCACCAAAGATCACTTTAGGTGGCTCACAGCCAAACGTGCTGTGGTTCCTTCTGTTTGTGTCGAGTGATACTTGTTTTCTCTTTATAGTAGTGATAGGAAGTTTCCTTTTAGAATACATTTAAAAAAAAAAAAAAAAAGTTAATTTAAAGAAAAGTATGAAGCAAATAATAGTTCATGAGCTCTGTAGATATGCCCCAAGTCATGACTGACATTTAAGATGTGGCGGCTTATGCAGTAGCGCTGTCCACCTGAAAACATAATAATTTTGCTACAAGGGAAAATAAATGGGATGATCTGGTTACGTTAACAAATTTGTTTTGTATTTTGCCAAGTTATCCATGAAAAGCATAATTTTATTATTATTATTATTTTTTTTTTTTTTTTAAAGATTTTTTTATTTATTTATTCATTTATCCCCCCCTTGCTGCTTGTGCTCGCCGGATCAGCCAACCAGGCCGTGCTGGCGGGCCTGCCCTCACCAGGAGGCCCCGGGAACCGAACCCGGGGCCTCCCATATGGTAAACGGGAGCCCTACTGATTGAGCCACAGCCGCTTCCCAAAAGCATAATTTTAAACAATTGTTAACTTACCAGGCTAAAGTTGCTCTTACCTTGGCCTCAACAGAGTTTGAGTTGGAATTCTGGGAGAGGGGGTGGGAAGGGGCCCCGTGGAAGTTCCTGGTGGGGGGGTTGCAAAGGCAGGCTGGACCTCTCCCTCCCTCCCAGGGTGGTCTCTGTGGCATTGGCTGAATGCCAGGGAAGAGCCCACCTGTCCATGCAGTCAGGCAGTGAAATCACGGAAACGGCAGCTACAAGGAAGAAGCAGCGCGTACTGCAGACAGTGCCCTCCCCATTAAATGGCCTGGCAGGATCTCCCACCTCCTCCATGGAGTCTGCCAGGCTTGGTCAGGCCCGACTTCAGGGCTCCTCACATGTGGCAGTACTGACATTTGGGGCCCAGTAATTCTCTGCTGTGGGGCTGTCCTGGGCATTGCAGCCTCTGCCCACGGGATGCCGGGAGCAACCGCCACCCTTCCCCAATCCCCCCAGTGGTGAAAACCACAAATGTCTCCAGACATTGCCACTGTCCCCTGGGGGACAAAATCCCTTCCTGTTGAGAACTATCAGGCTAATGAATGTTCACTGTGTGGCCACATCCCTTATTGCCCTTTTAAGGTGCCCTCTCCTCTTTCATGCAAAACAAAAAAAACCTGTTGGGTGAGAAATTCACATTTGGCCTGTTGTTCTTGATGATTAAGTAGCTAAGGAAGCCTTGAGCTGTTGGGAAGTGTCTCGCTTATCAAATATTGGCAGTTGTAGTATCTCTTTTGTTTTATTAAAACCTTTATTTTAAACTGATGTTGGTAAGTTCTTTAGCAGTTTTATTTAGACAGACCAGACTTGAGAGTTCTCCATAAGCACAGGGTTGCAAAACCATTTGGACTGGAGCTGACCTGCTCTCTCTCTTTAGGAAGAATCTAAAATGTGCCCCAAGAACTCTGCCGGGTGGAGGCACCATGCCCAGATATTTCCTTAAAAAACAAAAAACTTTTGGAGAAGTTGTAGACTTACAGAAAAACCATGTAGAGTTCTCAAATACAACCCCCACCCACTCCCCATCAGTTTTCCCTGTATTTAACAGTTTGTGATAGTGTGGAGCTTTTGTTACAATTGATAGATGATATTATTATAGCTGTACTATTAACTCTAGTCCATAGTTTACCTTAGCATTCACTGATGTATACATTTCTATGGTTTAAGAAAAAATTTTTTTATCCTGGTAACATATATACTACCTAAAACTTCCTATTTTAACCCCTTTTAAATATAGAATTCAGTGGCTTTAATTACCTTTACAATGTTGTGCTACCGTCACCGCCATCCACACCAGAACTTTACAGTCAGTCCAAATAGAAACTGTACAATTTCAGCAGCAACGCCCCATTCCCTACCCCCACCCTGCCCCCTGGTAACCTATATTCTAGGTTCTAACTCTATGAGGTTGCTTATCCTAATTACTTCATATCAGTGAGCTCATAAAATATTCTTTTGTGACTGGCTTATTTCACTCCACATGTCTTCAGGGTTCGTCCATGTTGTCTCATGTATCGGGACTTCATTCCTTTTTACGACTGAATAACATCCCATTTTATGTGTATACCAATTTTATGTATCCATTTTTATTGATTGATGGACACTTGGGTTGCTTCCATCTTTTGGCAATTGTGAATAATGCTGCTATGAATATCAGTATGCAAATATCTGTTTGAGTCCCTGCTTTTAAATCTTTAAAGCAGTGGGATTGCCCAGTCATATGGTAATTCTATTCTTAACTTTTAGAGCAGGTAATTGTTGATGTGGGGAAAGAAATTGGGGATTTGTGAAGCTACTAAGTGATTTGGAGATAAGTATGGATGCATTCTGTGATCCCTAGTGGGCGGCAATTATTAACAAAAATAATGTTCATGGGGAGGAAAATTCTAGAAAGTTGAGTTAGGTTGTGGTTCCCAGGCCTGAGAACTCACCTGTCTGGTGTGGGATGAGCCAGATTGGCAAGGTGACACTCAAAAAAAAACAGTTATGTGCACTACACCAAAGAAAACCAGTACCTAAAAATTTGAGCCTTGGTTTTTGGGTATTTTAGAGGATTGCTGGCTACTTTAAAGGGTATACAGATCTCAAAGCTGTAAATATTCACAAACAAGTTAACCAAAATTAATAGTGTGACGAATAAAAATAAGTACTGTTGATTGATTGATTCATTCATTCATGGCGTAAATATTTATTGGCACTTATTATGTCCCTGGCACAGATTTAATGTTGGGTAGAGCAGTGGATGTAAGAGACAAAAATCCCTGCCTGCTTGGCACATAGTGGTTGCTCATTAAATGTTTGCTGATTAAATGAAAGAGTGATGAATGAATGAAGAATAAGAGCCAGGCAGGTGTGTCTGCCTTCACCTTTATTCTGAAATGTTAAAAACCCCAAGAGACTTTGCCTTTTTAATTTATCAAGGCTCTAAGTGAAGGTTTGTGTTGAATATTGGAGTAGAATGAGGAAAAAAAATACTGCGCCCACTTCTGCACAGAAATAGAGGGAATCCAGGCCCCCCCCACCCCATCCTCCTTTGCTTTTATTCACGTAGCAGGTGGCTTCAAAGAATCAACCACAGAAGCAGCTACCTGCCATGTCAGAGGCCTGCATCACAGATTTCAGACTGATCCCATACCTGCTTCTTGGCTGAGATGCCCCCATTACAGTCTCACTGGTTCCCAGCACCTTCCTGAGATCCGCTGCGTCACCAAGATTTACAGCATTTCCAATCCCTTGCATTAGCTGGTTCTGCCCCTTGGTCAGATAGTCCCTGATGGCCTCCTGAGTAGCCGTGGGCTGTTTTGTGCCAAGTGATGGCTTGTGGGACCAGGGCGTTCCTTGAGAAAGACCCCGGCTCAGCCAAGCCATCTGCTCCAGGGAGGGCCAGCGCTGCTTAGGAAGGACAGGACGCACTCGGCTTCGGAACCCTGCCTGAGTGCTCACCCCAACTCTGCAGCCCCCCATGGGATGTTTAACGCTAGAGTTTTATTGTTTTCCTACTTACACAAGTAATAATTCCTGTTATTGAAAAGTAATGACTCCTGTTATAAAATAACAAACGAAAAGTTAAAAACAAAATAGCTTAGAATTATTTAAAGTCTTATCTCCCATTGTGAAAATGTTTCCTTGTGATCTTTATTGAATTGCTGTTGTGACATTATTTCAGTATATATGTGTATTTTTGTTTTTATTGTGGATATATAGACATAAAATTTGCCGTTTTAATTATTTTTATGTATATAATTCAGTGGCATTAATTACATTTAAAATGGTATGCTACCATCACTGCCATCCATTTCTAAAACTTTTTCATCACTCAAAACAGAAACTCTGTACCCATTAGGCAACAATTCTTTAAGTTCCCCTCCCCTGGCTCTAATCTACTTTCTAGCTCTAGGAATTTGCTGACTCCAGACATTTCATGTAAATAGAATCATATTTCATTTTTGCTATTATAAATAAAATATAGTCTATCGAGGATGTCTTTCTTTCTTTCTTTTTTTTTCTTTTCTTTGGAGGTACCAGGGATTGAACCCAGGACCTCGTACATGAGAATCAGGTGCTCAACCACTGAGCCATACCCGCTCCACTCTTTCACTTTTTTTTAACATTTTATTTTGAAACAACTTCAGATTTACAGGAAAGTTTCAAAAACAACACAAAAACAAAATAAAGAACTTCAATAACCCCACCTCCATACCCAAATTTACCAACTGTTAGCATTTTGCCACATTGTTATATCGCTTTGTCTGCCTGTCATCTATTTTATAGAGCACATCCTGATACAAAAACTTTTCCCTACATTTTGGAGAATTTTCGTAGGTGAGAACCCAACTCACTGGGTTAGATGTGTGGGTGTTCAAGGCCTTACTGCCTGTTACTAAGTGGCTTCTGGAAGGGCTCTGCCGTTTTTTACCCCATGGAAGCCTGAATTGCCCCACGTTCCTGGATCAGTATTTGGGCTCTGGCCTTCTCCACCTGCCATTTGAATTTTGTCTCTTGCCCAGTGCATGGGGGTGTTTAAAGAAAGAGAAAGAAGTAAAAGCCCATGCCTTCCTATCTCTGTCTTCCACAAAGTGGGCTTCCTGTTACTGATGCATGAGGCACGTGGGGATGGAGGAGAGAAGGGGGCTCAGGCTGACCAGGACGTGGCTTCACAGCAAAGGTGCTAAAGGTGTGCTCGGCGAAATCCAGTGCTCATGGCGGCACGTTTCAGGGTTAAGATATGTTTGGGAGTCTGCAAGCATCCAATAAATATTGTTGCATGCATAAAATCCAGCCTTCCCACACACACCTTCTGATGGCAAAGCTGTGTGTAGGTGACAGGGCTCAAACACAGTCATGCCTGGCTTCCCTGCAAAGGGTGGAGGTTTGCAGCACAGTTATTGGAGCCCAGAGCGGCATCCCCAAGGCAGGGACCTGAGGAGAGGTGTGAGCATGCTACCTGGCGAGCACCCTTGCACACCTGAGCTGTCGTTCCTGCTACCCTGAGCACCTCCACTACCTTTTTCTAGAGGTAAACTTCGTCCAAGGAACAGGTCATTGTAACCTGTCATTTTCCAGGTGCCTTTGGGAACATCTCCCATGGCCTCTGGGGCTGTCTCAGTGCCAGTGCCGTGCCCAAGGTGGCGTGATGCTGTAGCAGCCGCTGGCGCTGCCCAGTTTTCCCTTGGAGGCGGGGCTTGGCTGCCGAGGCTCCTGAGACTTGGGAGACTCAAGCCAGACTGTCCCGGTTCAAGTTCGGGCTCTGCCACTTACTGCTTTGTAAGTACGACTTTTGGCAAGCGAGTTCACTTCTCTGAAAAATGGGCAAGATAACAGTACCTACCTGTAGAGTGATTTTGAGGACGAAGTGAGTTAGGGTCTGTAGAGTGCTTAGCCCTAGAGTGCTGGCACATGGAAAGCAGAGTCGCACCTGATAGGGTGTGCCAGTGGGATTGGAGGAGGCCAGTGGGTCGGGGCAGCGTCCCTGGCAACTCTTGCTTTGTTTCTGCGGTGTCCCTCCCAGAGGCCTGTCTACACAATTCAGAGGCGCCTCTCAGATTCCGTCATGGGGTGGGTGAGACTGCCACACGCTGCCTTTGAACACTGAAGAGTGCTGGTTCTTTCGTCAGCCTGCTGGACACAGCCGGGCTCTGCCCTCGCCAGCTGCAGGGCTTCTCTGAGGTGTGTTTTGCCACCTGTAAAACACCTGGAGAGGATGAGAGCACTTGCCTTGTACAACTTGTTAGGAGGATTCAGGAAAATAACCCACGCTGCTTATTATTTTGGTGTCTATGGAATTGCTTTCCGTGTAATTCAGTTCCCTGGCATTTTGTAGGCTGTAGCTGTGTGCCTGGCGCCAGCCGGGTGCTGCTATACGTGGCTGTAAATTCTGTGACACTGGGTCTGTTTAGGAACCTATGACCAGGGAAGCGTATGTTGCTCAAGTGACTGAGCTCCCGCCTACCACATGGGAGGTCCCTGGTTTGGTTTCCGGTGCCTCCTAAAGAAGACAGCAAGCTGGCGTGACGGGCAGACATGGAAAACTGACACAACAAGATGACACAAAAAGAGGCACAAGAAGAAAAAACATAATGAGATACACAACAAAGCAGGGAGCAGAGGTTCCTGGTGTGTCTGAGAGAAGATAGTGAGCTGATGTGATGGGCAGGCGCAGTGAGCTGATGGAACAAGATGATGCAACAAGAGACAAAGGGCGGAAAAACATAATGAGAGATACAACAAAGCAGGGAGCAGAGGTGGCTTAAGTGATTAGTCACTTCCCTCCCACATCGGAGGTCCTGAGTTCGGCTTCTGGTGCCTCCTAAAGAAACAAAGAAGACAAACAGTCACAGCAAGTGCAAACAAGTTCATTTGGAAGGGTAAGGGGCCTCGAATAGCCAAAACCATCTTGGAAAAGAACGAAGTTGGAGGACTCACACTTTCCAATTTTAAAATTTATTACAAAGCTACAATAATCAAAATAATCTTTCCCTGCCACCGCGGAGATATGCAGAGGCGGAGGCTCGCGTGATTTCAAGATTTGGCTCCACCCATAATCCACCGCCATGGCCAAGGAAGGCATTGTTGCTGGAGGTGTAATAGACGTTAACACTGCGTCACAAGAGGTGCTGAAAACCGCCCTCATTCATGGAATCCGCGAAGCTGCCAAAGCCTTAGACAAGCGCCAAGCCCATCTTTGTGTGCTTGCATCCCACTGTGATGAACCCATGTATGTCAAGCTGGTGGAGGCCCTCTGTGCTGAGCACCAAATCAACCTTATTAAGGTTTACAACAACAAAAAACTAGGCGAATGGGTAGGCCTCTGGAAAATCATCAGAGAGGGGAAACCCCGTAAAGTAGTCGGTTGCAGTTGTGTGGTTGTTAAGGATTATGGCAAAGACTCTCAGGCGAAGGATGTCAAGTGCAAGAAATGAACAAATAAAAAACTTTGCTCTCAAACAAACAAACAAAAAAAATATATACTGCTAGCATAAGGGCAGACATATATACCAATGGAATAGAACTGAGAATTCAGAAATGGACCCACACATCTGAGGCCAGCTGATTTTTGACAAGGGTGCCAAGTCCAGTCAATGAGGAAAAAATAGTGTCTTCAACAAGTGGTGCTGGGAACTGGAAATCTATATGGAAAAGAATGAAAGTTGGGAAGCGGCTGTGGCTCAATCAGTAGGGCTCCCGTTTACCATAT